>JANFOE010002794.1:0-27944 GCA_025667525.1 Glebionis coronaria
CTTTATATGCATGATTAGGATTTCCCATCTTCAGCCAAATGTTTTCCCCAGTATATGTTTAAATTTATCAGTAATCATGTTAATAACTAAATAGAATTTCCTGAGCGTTATATACAAGCACGACCAGTTTATGTACTAGTTACGGAGGTACCGTAACCACGGCACTAGAGGCACCGGTGTCGTGACTCACATGCAGGAGAGTGATATCCTGCATCGTCCCACTCATGTTCAGTTTGGCCATTTTTTATATGTATGTTTTAGTGGGGCGTATGGATGCATCCTAGGCTTATAAGTGTTTCATGTTATCAGGGTGAATGTGGTGTGTGCTCTACATCCTTCACATTGGAGCTGATCCCTCCACCCAGCACAGTTATTTAGAGGTCACCCCTCTACAGCATGACGAGGTCACCCCTCCAGTTATTCATGCACGGTTGTTACAGCACGTGACCTATATAAGCTCTGGCAAATAATACAGTAAATGCATGTTTTCAGAATTAATAGTTATATTTTCAGTATCAGTATATATGAACCAGGTTGCTCAGATTTTATGCAGAATTCTACCACATGTTCATATCAGTCTTACAGCTTCTGTATTCTATCGTCTGTTTCATTCAGTATATTCTTATCATGCTTTATATCCGTTCACTGAGCGTTATGCTCAGCCGTAGTTCCTTTCATGTTCTAACGGCAGGTACACCGGGACGCTTTTAGGATACTAAGAGCATGTGCATTCGGATGGAAGCTATCCAGACTTCTTACTTTAAGCATTTCGTACATAATTCTGTTTATTTGGACATTGTTTAGTCCTTCCATTCAGTATTTTATTTTTCATGTTTTGGGCTTATGTTTGGATTGCCGATGTTTGTTTCCGGTATTTCCGTTATGGTCAGTTAATGTTTTAGGACATTTACCTTATGCTTTGATGACACGCCATAAATACACGTAACGGTCCACTTATCCAAGTGGGGTGTTACAATTATGGTATCAGAGCAGCAAGGTTCGACCTGTAGGCTCTAAAACTTGACCTGTGACTAGTGGGTAGTCACCAGGAACTCCCCAGTTTTTGGCGTTGTTATCATTCATGTTTCTCATGGATTATTCAGTCAGTTTTCTTCAATTAATCAGTCAGTTTCTTAAAAGTTTTGACTAAGAAAAAGGTTGGTTCATAACTAGCCATACTTAGTCGCATGTGCTTTTTAGCGAGTTATCGTTTTGGTGAACTGACCATAGGCGTTCACCCTTGGCCGTTCGGATTTTTGTATAGATGAACTGATCATGGGCGCTTATCCTTACTCATGTCAGATTCATGTTTTCAGTCCAATATTACGTGGTGAACCAGCCCATATACGTTCACCAATGTTCAGATCAAATTTCATGATTTTCAGTCAAAGGTTGTTTTGTGAACCGATCCATAGTTGTTCACATTTGTCATATCATGACATTCTATAAATTTTGACAAGTATGGATTGGACTACAGCCATCCATATTTAATACCAGATTATAAATTTCTATATATGACAGTTCACAGAAAATTTTGACCAGTATGGATCGAACCTGAATAGCCCATACTCAGTCTCATGTTTCCTTCCTTGAAGTACGTGGATTGAACCATAGCCGTCCACATCAGTTAATATTACACCTCAGTTGATTTAACTTTTTGTGTTCCTTATAACAGTCAAAATTTTCATACCCTCACGTTGATGTCATCTGTATGATGATTCAGTTTCATGTCTCCTTACGAGGGTTATGTTTTCAGCAAGGTGATGATGCCTTCAGGCTAAAATATAGAAGGATTACAGTAAAATCCTATTTCATGGTAAATCATGTTCTGGTCTTTATCAATCATGTCTTCTGTCTTCATACTGAACATTGATGAAACTCTGTTTAATCATACTTTCAGCCTCTATACAACCATCATTAAGTCTACACAGGAATTACCAGGCTATCACGTTACCCATTTCAGTTCAGTTTACTACAGTTTAAATCAATTTATTTCTTTGATAATGTCAGACAAGCGACACCAGTATCGATCATCCCAAAATTTCCACCAGCTCCATGTACAGTATTCCATATGTACCCCATGTACAGTGTCTCAGTTATACTCCATGTATAATATTTCACGTGTACTCCAGGTACAGCGTCTCAGATATGCTCCATGTGCAGTATTCATTTTGTACTTCATGTACAGTAGTTCAGGTGTACTCCAGGTACCCTACTCCATGGATATTGCTAATCGATCCTTAATCATCTCAGGCGTTTCCACTTGTCGATATTCTACCAGGTGCTGATGCTGCTCGTGAGTTGAAGATTTTACCAGATGCTGATGCTGCTAACACTCTGAAGACCACACAGATGCTGATGCCGCTGAACTTTGGAGATTTCTCAAGATGCTGATGCCGCAGAACGAGGACGAAAACTATAAATTTGAAATTTCTGACAAGAATAAATTCAACCATCAGACACTACCATTCTATTTTATGTTTTTACTTCCTCAGTTACATGTCACACATCACTCAGCTAATCTTTCCGTCGGAAGAGTGGGAACCGGTAACCAGCCGACCACTCAGCAGAAATAATTACATTAATCACGGTCATGATAACGACCGTCAGGAAACTGACAGACAAAGTAGTAGTGACAACCACCGTGCTCATAATTGATCAGTCAGTACCATCGGAACTCCGGCACGGACGTGACCAGAAATACAGAGGTCAACAGTCTAACCGGTCCGCCAATCCTAGCAGTTACCAAAATTTTCAGCCTTGTTCGAATTCATCCAAGAAATCGGTCAAGACATAAGTCTCGGGTATTATTTCGGAAGACCTTTCAGGACCCCAGTTACGATACACGTCATACGAATCTTTTATAAAAATACGAGTCAGAACTCATAACTCCAGTATGTTTCTAAACCAGGCCTCAGAAATTCAGGGTACCCTTCAGAAAGGGGCATACCCGTTCTAATATGCCACGCATGAACCAGATCATTAAAAATTAGTCACCACCACTAGAGTATGATTCAGGTTAAACACGCAGCATTCACTCTGTGAGATTACAAACGAACCCATTCAGTGAAAAGTCGCCATGATCACTTCAAGTATTCCTATGTCAGCTTTATCTTAGATCAGGTGGTCACCTGCCTCTCAGCCAGAAAGGACTCAACAGTATCACCATATTTATTAAAGCCTTATTTCAGTTAATGACGAGATCCGCTTCTATGAAATCCCAAATATATTCATTATACTTTCTGTCAGAAAAATCAGTACAAATTACGTCTACATTACAAGCACGTAGTTTGTCAGTCCATAGCTACGAAGACTTTTACATACCTGTTATAAATTCACTTCTGAAATTCCTTAAATTCATGATCAGCAGATTATTCCCGAGTTCCGGATATAAATTCAGAAAGTTTTCAAGAAATTCCTTCCTAACCATGAGACAGAAATTTAAACATCGAGCTAGTCTCAAGAACAGAACCTGTTTTCAAAATTCTTGATCACAGGGCTTCAGCTAAGTTAAAAGAATTTCAGCAATTGCTGCAAGAGTTATCAAAATTAGGCTTTATTCGCCCTAGCGCCCCATCAAAAAATTTATCAGATCACCATTCCTAATCGATATTCATTCCACGAATAGAAAGTTTAATTGACCTACTACGAGGTGTCTTAAACATTCTTCCAGAAAAATTCAAGCTCATGCTACCATCAGTGGTGAGGGAAGAACATGATGTTCTTCAGACCGTTGTTGCACATATTATAGCCACTCTAAAAATTTTAAAATTTTACTTCTGAGCTCCTTAATGCTCCAGTTATATTATGAAATTTATGAATAAAATTTTCTATGTTTCTCAGACAAAATCGTTAGCGCATTCATTGATCACATTTTGGTCTGCTAAATTTTTAAAGAAGAACACGAGAATCATCTTCTCACAGTTGTATAGAATCTTCGATAGGAGAAAATTTTATATACAGCTTTCCAGATATGAATTCAAATTGAACAAAGTGGCATCTCTGAGCCATTCTACCTTAGCAGAAAGAAATTTCAAACAATGCTGCGAAGGTGAAGGCCATCACCTGATGGTCCCGACTGACGCCCGTGAACGAAGTACAAATCTTCTAGAACTCAATTGACTGCTACCGCAGAAATTGCTGACAGTTTCCACCAGAAAATTTTTCTATGGCTGTCCAACCAGATTTCCACCAGAGGGTCCCAAAATTTCATCGCACATTGATGCAGCTATGTTCATATCTAATGCCTGACATACCTCAGGTTCACGATAGAACACCGACATGCTATTACTACAAGTAGAAATTCTAGACCGAAAAGAGACAAGACTCCATGGAGATTGTTATCAGTTTTACCTTAGACTCAGAGAAAGTGTGATACTATCTAAGTTATAATTAACCATGTAATCAGCCTGCGCGTCTCTTTCATCCGAAAGGATCACGTAGTAGCAGATCTGCAGAAAATTTAAAAAATTTCAGCAGTAAATCGTACGAATTCAAGGCTTTCCTTCGACCATCATATCAGACAGAATTCATGTTCACGATCAAGTGTATGTTTACGCCCACTTTAAGTTCATGTCTATTTTCACTTTCACGTTTACGTCTCATCCGCAGTATGATGCTGTTTCAATTCATCTTTATGCTAACTCATAATTTAAGCTCACGTTTGTGTTCATAACATTGTTCACGTTCAAGTTCGTGTGCCATGTCACGATACACGTTTCTCAGTTTATTACCGAATACGGTTACAGAAAGCTTGAGAGACCAGACTCAAGTTTAGCACAACTATTCCGTAACCAGGCAGACGTTTCATATCTCAGGCCGTATCGTTTGGCATTCATTCCTCAGTCAGCATACGTTCATGATATGTCTTAGTATCACGTTCACAGTATGATTCACTTATCATATTCTAATTCTATGCCAGCGCTCCTCATATAATTATGAACCACGTTCACAATTGCTCACTTAGCATGTTCAAAATTGTTCACGTAGCTCGTCCTTATAATTCAACAGCTTTCTCAGAGATATAAATATTATCTCTTCAGAATATTTACACGTATCGTTTCATGTATTATACATGCTATAGTTTTTCAGTCTATCAGATTTAGTAAGTCCATCTTAAATATGGAACCAGAAACTATTCAGCATCACCAGGACAGGGTCATCAGGACCAAGATTTTTTTTATTGTGTTTAGACCTTTGAAGGAATCGTTTCGAGCGGGAGGCCACTCGAAACGGAGGAGTCCATCTGGACCTCTCATTATCTTCTTCAATAAATTCAGTTATGTTCCTTCAGTCATGTCATGTTCCATGTTCTCTTCAGCCATGTCATGTTACATGATCATTTCAGTCATGTCAGGTTTATACCTATCAGCAGCATTATGTCTTAATTAGAAGACAATTTATCCTTCAGCTTAATTGTCTTTTCAGTCTACGTGTTCTTTCAGTTCTTATAACTTCATCAGCTTATTACCTTTAATTCGAGGACGAATTTCTCCCTTTTAGATGGGAAGAATTGTAAAACCCGGTTTAACCGTGTCCTTAATTCGGGGACGAATTATTTTTTTTAGAGGGGAAGAATTGTAAAACCCGCTTTAAAAGTCCACGAACATTAATTACGAACAATCACAGTTTTAATTTAAACGTTACGTAACTATCTTTCAGATAATAAAATAACAGTATAAATTCAGATATTACGCGAATATTAATTACTCAGGAAACAAATAAGTCACATCATAATATATACACGAGGATTAAGATTACGAACACGAAGCAATGTTTAAAAATCTACGAATATTAAAATACGCAGTCTCAGCTTTTATTAAATAATACAAATTAATTATTCAGAAAATAATAAGTTAATGTCAGAAAGATTACATAAATATTATACGTAAGTATTTATTCAGAAAATATAGAGATTACAAAATCTCAATCACGAACACGAGCACGGACATTTAAATTATTAATCGAAGCAAATGAGAAGTTATTTTAAACTTTAAAAAAAAATGAAAGTTATATAAGGAAAAGGGCCCTATGGCCGGTTTGTGTAAAAAAAAAAAGAAAGTGGGCTTTAGCCCGTTTGGTTTTGGGTGAAAAAAAAAGACGGGGGGTTTCCCCTTTTCACAGACCGCGAACAAAAAAAAAGAAAAAGGGATTAGGGTTTCTACCTTGGGTGAGCCGCCAGCTAAAACAAATCAAGAAGAAGCAGAAGATCGTTTTTTTTTTCGGTTGTATATGATTGTGTGTGTGTGTTGTGGCCTTTCTGAATCAAGCAAATCATGTAAGTATATATATATTTTTTCCTCTCTGTCTAAAACACGAATCCATTATGTTATATCATGAACACGAAATTTTGTAAGGGTAATCATGTAGTGATCACGAGCAACGAGGGTTTTGGGTTCGGGTTTCCATGAAAACCGAGAGTCTTAGACTCTCGGTGGTGGTCTTGGTGCGACGGCAGCAAACAAACCCCAAGCAGGGGTGTCGGGTTTGGTTTATGGCACGAATACCGAGACATTAAGTCTCGGTGGGTGCCCTTTTTATCAGCCGTGAACCACCAAGGGGTGTTGGGCGTTTCGAACAACAAGAAGAAACCAACAGGGTGCGTTTGGGACTAACTCAGTAAAAAGGGGTGTTTGGGTCTGTCAGAGTACAAAAGCAGGGGGAACTATAACAAGCAGTGGGAACCACTGCTCTAGCAGTGGTAACCACTGCACTAACGGTGGGAATAATAATCAGCAGGGGGAAACTAATAATTAGCAGTGGGAACCTTGTAAACAAACAGTGGGAACCACAAATTATTGAATTGGTATTTTATTTTATAAATAAGTTTTATAAATAAATTAATTATATTTTCTAATTTTATAAATCTAATTAATAAAATTTAATTAATTCTAGCTCTACCATTTTATCCTATTAAAACTTATGATTTATAAATAATTTAATCTAAAGATATTAAATTGGAAATATTTCTATATTAGGAAACTTTCTAATTATGACGAGTTACTATTTATAGTAATGTCAGATTATACATTATCCAGTAATCAGAAATACATGGTATATTAAATCAGTAATATTTACGAACAATAAGAATTTATTAGATTATATAAATAGTAATACAAGTATAACTTAAATCCAACTAAAACAGTTAAGAGCAGTAAAATATTTAACATCAGTCATCTTATTTTTCGCGTACGTTATTTATGTAGTACCTGTGAAGTCGGGATCGATCCTTCAGCTTTCGTTCTTATTTCATTAATGGGCACAAGGTACGGATTTTCCGTCCTTTCAGTAAGGACTTCCTTTATATGCATGATTAGGATTTCCCATCTTCAGCCAAATGTTTTCCCCAGTATATGTTTAAATTTATCAGTAATCATGTTAATAACTAAATAGAATTGCCTGAGCGTTATATACAAGCACGACCAGTTTATGTACTAGTTACGGAGGTACTGTAACCACGGCACTAGAGGCACCGGTGTCGTGACTCACATGCAGGAGAGTGATATCCTGCATCGTCCCACTCATGTTCAGTTTGGCCATTTTTTATATGTATGTTTTAGTGGGGCTTATGGATGCATCCTAGGCTTATAAGTGTTTCATGTTATCAGGGTGAATGTGGTGTGTGCTCTACATCCTTCACATTGGAGCTGATCCCTCCACCCAGCACAGTTATTTAGAGGTCACCCCTCTACAGCATGACGAGGTCACCCCTCCAGTTATTCATGCACGGTTGTTACAGTACGTGACCTATATAAGCTCTGGCAAATAATACAGTAAATGCATGTTTTCAGAATTAATAGTTATATTTTCAGTATCAGTATATATGAACCAGGTTGCTCAGATTTTATGCAGAATTCTACCACATGTTCATATCAGTCTTACAGCTTCTGTATTCTATCGTCTGTTTCATTCAGTATATTCTTATCATGCTTTATATCCGTTCACTGAGCGTTATGCTCAGCCGTAGTTCCTTTCATGTTCTAACGGCAGGTACACCGGGACGCTTTTAGGATACTAAGAGCATGTGCATTCGGATGGAAGCTATCCAGACTTCTTACTTTAAGCATTTCGTACATAATTCTGTTTATTTGGATATTGTTTAGTCCTTCCATTCAGTATTTTATTTTTCATGTTTTGGGCTTATGTTTGGATTGCCGATGTTTGTTTCCGGTATTTCCGTTATGGTCAGTTAATGTTTTAGGACATTTACCTTATGCTTTGATGACACGCCATAAATACACGTAACGGTCCACTTATCCAAGTGGGGTGTTACATATATATATATATATATATATATATATATATATATATATATATATATATATATATATATATATATATATATATATATATATATTTATATATATATATATCTCTATATATATATATATATATATATATATATATATATATATATATATATATATATATATATATATATACATATATATATCTTTACATTATATATAACAGGAGGGATTTGCCACGTCATCAATTAAGACACTAATCCCAGTCAGCACATGGGCTTAAGTTTTGGGCTTACAAATTCCCGAACCCAAAAAACTTAATAGCACCCTATATAAACCAGACTTAAAATCGAACACTCCATAAAAACCGATTGATTAAACCAAACACCATGATCGCAAAATTACAAGATCTGTACGAATTGAATTAAGATTCAAGATTTGAGATTCAAGAGTACCTTTTCATCAAAGGTATTCTTTAATTATTCACTGTTATATTGTTAATGATCACAGTGCAAGGTCAATGATGAGGTACACGCTCGAAAAAAAAATACCAAGTGAATATCAGGCGGGTTTTCAATTCAACGTAAGTTCCCTATTTCTAGAATCAGTTGTGATATTTATACTTACCTATCTGATGTTATTATCACAACTAATAGGTTATTGTCACGTGGAACTAATAAAGAGGGATACTCTTACATTGTTGAATGGAATGAAAGCGAAGGAGCTGTAAAGCACACGTACGAAGGAATTGAATGATCCACTGAGGTTGTGCAGTTTGACACTACGAAGAAGCGACTTCTTGCTGTTGGTGACGAGTGTATGATAAAATACTGGGATATGGACCCTGTTATACCGATTTTGTTTGCAGTTGGATTCTTCGTGGCAATGGGTGAGTGACATCTGCGTATTCGTTATATAAAACTTGATTTTTATTCGTTTTGGCAGCTCTAATATCTGCTAATTTTCTTTGGCAGCTCTAGAGAGTCCAAATGACTGTAGTAAACTTCTTTCGGCCCTTTGTTTCAAGTAGTAACTTTTTCCAGCTGCTTTTAGTAATTATGGCATCTTTGAGGGATAAAAACAAAGGTTTAATGCAAGTGCTGGATTTGGGGATAATAATATGTACTTTTATCATCATATCTACAATATTCATTATATCTTCAGTTTTTTTATAATGAGATTCTATCAACGGGGAACAATCATTGAATTAGCTGATACATCAACCTCAGTGAGGTCGAGTAGTGCATAATATAGCACCATCTGAGGTTGAGTACCTTAAACTACCATTTCAAACACAGTGAGGTATATTGTGTTGCTGTTGCTTACTTCGTAGGGTGTTTGGAATTGCATATTAAATTGCTTTTCTGGCTAAGATACATAATCAGTTTTAGTTTACTTTGAGCAGGTGTGTATATATACTGATAACATTAGTGGTAATGAAGATAAGTGCTCGAAGATCAATTACATGATGCTAATGTGGCTGGTGGAAAGGCAAAAAGTGTGATGGACGCGAGGTAACATACTTCCAGTGCTATTATAATAGTTCTATTCTCGCGGCCCATTATGTGTTGCGATTATTTGACTATGTTTGTTATGTCACACGGTTACTTTAAAATATAATGCCAAACACCCCTTGATAAAGATACTATATCAAGGTTTGAGCTTGAATTGTGTTATTTCTGGCACTAAGGAAGAATGAGAACAGATAAAATAGAAGTTGTTTTGATATCACCATTCTTAAGAATTTTAATTGAAAAGGAAACAAAGCCTATTTTAGACAGAAATTAATGGCTAACAATTAGACTAAGCAAAAGTTCTTATATTGACAGTATCATGAAGAAGAAAAAAACACTCTGTTATTATTGTATTTGACTGTTATCTATTATAATCTTTTCAGTGGGTGGTTTAGAGACGAGGAAGACCAAAGCAAGGTGTTGCAAAAACGAGTGAGGTCTGTTACATGGGAAGAAACTTAGAAGATGGAAGCAGGAAGTGAAGGGACTATCTCGTGGGCTAAAGGTAAGGCCTCGCACGATTGAGGATAATGTTTCACATACTGCAATAATAATCTCGACAGATCTAAAGTCCAGCTCTTTCATTGTCATTGTGAAACGCAAACAGGAGTACTTCTAATACATAAACAATATAGTTCTTATCCCTGGAAAGAGGATGTTATGTAAATCAGATGATCAGTTGCGCATAGAAAGGAGCAAGGTTGATGATTTGATGCGTAGAAGAGAGGTTCTCGAGAATTCTTTAAGGGAACAAGAATGTCTTTTAATTTTGCATGAAAATGAAGGAAATGTACTACAAAGGGCATCTTTGACCTCTGAAATTTTTGAAGTTGAGCCCATGGTAAGCACTTTTTTAAACCTCTAGGCTCCTAACTGTGAGAAGCAACCAAATCTATCAAGTTCATTCCAGGATGATTAAGAACCAAAACAAGGTATACATAGCTGCCTCCAATCTTTTGTAGTCTGTAATTATGAATCTTATTGAATATGTTACATGAAACACGATTTTTGCATATTTGTGTCTTTTTTATTTTTAAATTTCTTAGTTTATTATAGACTTATTTAGTGGATTGAGCTTGAACGCATACACTTCGGGCACTCATTGCTATTCATGGACCATGTTTGATAAATGAAAGAATAAAAGAACACTATTGTATCCAGCTAATCAATAAAAGTACATTGGATGCTTACGATTCAGAAATAAAGTGTTGTATACGCTGGTTTAATAGTCGATTTATATATGCCTTGGTATTAATTGTCGGCATTTAATTTGATCCTTGTGTTTTTCACTTCATGAGAGTTAACCATTGCTTATGAACTTTGCATCAAACAAACTCCAAAATTGCAGGTATATCAGTCAACACACCTTGACGAATCCTAAACCGAATTGCAGTAGCAAGACTACAACAACACAATATCTTTTTATGAGACGCCCTAATCGTCCTTAACTCAAGCAAAGTAGTTGCTTGCTGGAACCCTGCCTATAGACTCAGGTAAAACACCCTTTTGTAAGCTTACAAAATAGTTAGTCCTCTATTCAGCAGCGTCACTTAGTCTACCAGAAGTCGGCCAAGAAAAGAAAGCAGCCTTGCACTCAGAGTGTTGTCCAACGGACACTTACGGCTGAAGAGTCCCTTCATTAAATGAAAAGTCGAACTTATTTGCAGCCCAAGCTTACTGTGATAGTTTACTTAAAACTATACAAACAAGGTTGGTCCTTATGCATGTCTCTAATATCAAATAATGTAATAAAGTGCTAGATGATTGTATGTGTGACCTCTTAGAATATAAGGGTGGGCAAGGTAGGTACATAATTAGTACTTAGATTTTTTATTAGTGATGAATGATTGAGTATGATGTCGGATCGAAGCTAAACGTGGAAATGAGCAGCAAAGGTGATTCATGTGCCTGTCTTCTTTAGCTTTGGTCCACGTTGTCTTTTGATAAAATAGAATTCTTTGGTATTGAATTAGTGAACAGGTGTTGCCCTTAAGCTTGCGCTAGAGTGCGGCAGATGATTACTATGCTTTGATAGGCTCTAGGATATGTGCATGGTGTAGAAGTCGTCTATGTTTCCTCGCTTAAATGAACGTCGCTCCTTAAATACTTTAACAGAAGTTGCAAGTTTCTTATTAGGAGTTGTCCAAGCAAGGGCAAGTATCACATGCTTGTGTGGATTTTTAAAAAAGGGCATTGTTTGCAAGAAATAACTTTAGGGACGTGTAATCAAATTAATTTTGAGCAACCTGATCACACTTCATCTAAGGAGGAATTCCCTGATTACCCGCCATTTGACCTCAGTATATCACGAATTCGCTAATAACTTGCAATCACGCATAAAAAGCATCTACTATTTATCTGTAAACCATGACTTCTCTGTATTATGTGATTTTTTTCCTGAATTATACTGATCTGTTTCGTGTGTTGTGTTGACCTTCTCATTTTGATGGAATGTTTGGATATGTGATTTTAAGATAAGATAAGTTATCTGCAACAAAGTGATAAGAAGTTGGGGATGCAAAAATAGTTGGTACAAAAATTTTAAATCTGTTTGTTTGGGCTCTAAAAATTCAAAAAACCCCAATCAAAATTCGTGATGCCAAATAAAAGTCTCAGTAAACCAGTTTTTATGTACTTCTAAACACTTCTTATTTTGCTATTAGCCAATATAGCCAATGCCCTCTTTAGCAAGACGTACTTGGCTCTCAAACAAGAGGTCAAGGGTTCAAACCTCACTAGGTGTACATTTGGAGGTGGCCACGGAGGTTCACCTACGATGAATCCGGGCTATCCAAAGGGTAGTCGCCCCGGGATTAGTCGGCTCGCAATGTCGAGTCGAAAACCCAGGTATATAAATAAAAAAGAAGTTGTAGATTTGTAAATCTATGCTTATGTTTTTAGAGAGAGAAAGAGATAGAAAGATGGTGGATTTCACACTTCTAGAGAGAGAAAGTTAAGAACAACTATGTGTAAAATAATGAAAACCACACCCTCTCCATCAAAGGAGAGGGTTTATATACCCAAGCCTTGTAATGGGCTTAGGCTTACACTTTTGGGCCGGCCTACACATGTTGTAGGCTAGGCTTGGACTTGTTTGATAAGTAATGAAGAATAACTAAACTACGAGCTATTACATGGACTATTAATGGAGTGACCGATCCTTCTTAATACGTAAAACGTATTTCCAACAATCTCCCCCTAAGGGAGGTCACTCCAAACAAGGGAGTTACCCAAGTTACAATAATAAAATAAACCTAGCATACTATGCTTGTCTTGAGCTCGTAGTCTTCGTCTTTCTTTTTCTTTTTCTTTTCTGGTGAACATGCTGATGTGATCTTTGATATCAATCTTGAGCATTAATCTCTTGCCTTGATCTCGTGCATCCATCACTTGTGATCTTTGCCTCTTCGTGACACCATGTCCCACATACTTATACCTTTTGTAATTCTTGAAAGCTTCAGAGTTCGATACAGCGGAAGACTTAACTTTTAGGCTTTCTTGAATTAGATGAGATATTAAGTGTATAAAGTATAAGCATGCGGGGACGACTTCTTCTTGGATTCCGCAACGCCACCGTCTTCAAATGCCGCAACATAAGTAGACACGAACGAAATGGCTTTGAACATTTCATTCTAATTCGGTAGCATTTTACCTCCGGTCGGTGAAGACCGCTGGACGATATTAGATATCGTACCCGTGACGGATAGTTTCAATTAAGTAACTTCCTGACAGGATTTCGCGGGTAAACCCGTTCTCTTTATTCGACCGTCCAAAGCTGACTGCGAACATAAAGAGTGAATCATTTGGATAATAATATCCGCATGATTTGAAGCTGTCAATTCATGTTCCTGGAACAAGTGAAATTCAATTAAGAACCGCACCATCGTTGCTTTCCAGTTGTCACGAGCTTGATTCGTATAGAATCTTGCAAGTTACCTACCAAGTGCTGTTTGAGGTTAACACTAGAAGGATTTCCACTCATCACCGTGAACACAAAGGTATCACTCTGAGTGTTCTGGCAAGATCACTGAGATATTGCGTAGAGGCCTGGAACGTGTTTAAATTCAGTTAAGAATTAAACAGCTGTTGCTTTCTAGTTATCACAAGTTTGATTCATAAAGAATCGCACAAGTCACCTACCATGAGCTTTTTGATGTTCGCTCAAGAAGGATTTCCATCTTCATTGTAAATACTTTCGTATTACTCGGATGTTCAGGCAAGATCATGAAGATTTTGCGTAGGACTCTAAAAATCTTTCTTACTTTTCACAGTGTGTGAAGAAGCAAGGAAATATGAAACTGTGTCCTAATGAGATATTTGATGATCTCAAATGGCTCTAGACTCGATCGTGCACTTTGGATTTTAGTGATCGGAGGCTGGAGAGGAGTGCCACCATTTCAATACCAATTTATTCGGAGTGAATAAATCGATAGATAACGTGTTGTCTCCGTGTGATTAAAACAAATACCTTTTGAGAGATATCTGAGTTAGCTGGGATGGGTTGTGCATTGCATCACTGGGTCCATGATGTCTTGTCTTCAATATCAAGAATCATTAAAAATGATCTCAATAGCATATGTATTGACCCGGTTTCTGCCTAAGGTTGTAAGGAGGGCTTCTTTCTTTACACCCTTTATCTTTACAATTCTTTTTCATTCTTCAACCCCTTCAATGCTTACCAATACGTCATAACTAGCACCTTGTTGTGATTGTTCCAGTGCTAACTTAAGTACTTGGTCGGCATTCAGCTACGTTCACAATCTTTCCCCAACTTTCCTAAGGACTACTATTTCTAGCTATGGAATGTCCTTGGGAAGATTCCTCCGGTTCTGGAAGAATCATAGGACTTAACCTATCCTACCATCCTTATGTCACCACAATCTTCATCGTCGTGAAATAAATGGGTTGTGGGTAAGTATATGTCACCATGAAAATCCATTTTGATATGCAAATCTGTTTTGCTCCCCCTTAACATATGCCACGATATTCGAAAACATTTCGCATATGTCGGGATGAGCCAGCACATTAAGTCAAACCATTTGTGATAATATCCCATATTAAATCACATTTTCTCCCCCATATTAAAAATATTAACCCAATCGATGTTTTTAATATCAATTGATTTAATGAAGTTTTAACAAAGGTTTTGGGAAGAAAAATGCAAGTCCATTTTGTCTTCATGATATCAAACTTATGAGATATGATACCGATTTGTAGCCTGATCACATATTCACCATATTAAAAAAGAATTGACAAGGTTGGACCTGATAGATGAGAACATCATATGATAAGATCAAATGGTTCTTGTCAGCATATGTTGGTCGCCTCATCACGTCTGAAGTCATCTCTTGACACCACATGTACGATTGGTATTGTTGTCTTGACACCAACTTGTGAACTTGGCACGTTCGGCATCGAAGATTCTGAATGCTTGACAGTTGCTCCCCCTCAATTGTTGACCCGTGTTCTATCGAAAGAGCTGTAGTCGTTGGTTGAGTAGTTGCATCGTCGAGTATGTAGATACCAATTGTAGATAGCATGGTTGTAGAGATGATAGCTTCATAAAAACAAGACTTCTCTTGTTTTAACAAATAAATGCACTGAGGCGTACATAGATTTGTGTTAGACCAAGTTATAAAGTAAACTTGATCCCTTACAAGGTTTTAAAGTAAACCTTGCCCGAGAAAATTAATTCCCGTTGTGAGCCAAAGCTTTCATAAGAAATACTTGACTTTAATGTGAAAACCGGGTTGCAGTCTGAAATAACTACAAGCCATTTGGGCATGTTTTATGAAATATTTACAACTTTTGTACGAACTCTATTTATGGCGCCGTGTCGATATTAATCAACATTTCTAAAGCCGTAAATATTATCGTACCAAAAGACATGCCTTTGAAAAATAAAGTAAAAATATTTTTGGATTTTTCTGAAAATTTTCAATTTTTATGGTTTTTATATGGTTTTATATTTTTGTATTTTGCTTTTGTGGATAAAAATATAAACAATATATACAGATGATCACCAAGGATACGGAGAATAGTTTTACCACCACTATTCTTTCGCTTCATCTGCCAGTTCCTTAAGAGTCTCAGGCGAGAAGGTTCTCATTCCTAGCTTGTCGGCCAAAAATTCAATTCGAGCGCGATCTAAAGCCTTCGTGAAAATATCCGCCAATTGATACTCAGATCGGACAAAGTAAAGCTCGATCACTCCATTTTCCACTTGCTCCTTGATGAAATGGTAGCGAATGTCAATATGCTTCGACCGGGAGAATTGAACGTTGTTGCAGCATAAGGCAATTGCACTCTTGTTGTCACAATACATCGGAATCTTGTTGAAACCAAGACCATAGTCGGTTAATTACGATCTCATCCAAAGAATTTGAGCACAGCAACCGGACATAGCTATGTATTCTGCTTCCGTACTTGAAATTGCAGCGCTTTTCTGCCTTTTCGATGCCCAACTAATTAATCGATCTCCTAGTAGTTGCAAAGTTCCACTCGTGCTACGCCTTGTATCTTGACAACCCGCATGATCCGCATCTGCATATGCCATTAGTGCAATAGAAGAGTCCTTCGAATACCAAAGTCCCCGATTAATGGTTCCTTTAAGATATCGAAAGATCCTTTTAACAGTAGCTAAGTGTAATTCAGTAGGCCTAGTTTGATACCTGGCACACATACATATAGCAAACTGAAGATCAGGTCGACTGGCTGTGATATACAGAAGAGTACCGATCATTCCACGATAAAGTGTCGGATCAACGGCAACTCCATGTGGATCTGCATCAAGTTTAGTTCGTTCCACCATTGGAGTATCCACGGGGTCGCAAGATTCCATCTTATACTTCTTAAGCGATTCAAGGGCATACTTGGATTGATTGATAAAGATGCCTCTGGGACTCTGAGATATCTGAAGACCTAAGAAGAATGATACCTTGCCCATCATTGACATCTTAAACTTGGAAGACATGAGTGTCCCAAACTCATCCGATAAGGTTTGGGTCGAGGCTGCAAATATAATATCATCAACATATATTTGTACCATAATCATATCTTTACCTCGTTTCCGAATGAACAGCGTGGGATCCACCTTGCCTTTTGCGAAGCCTTGAGTAATGAGGAATTGTGACAATAGATCATACCATGCGCGTGGAGCTTGCTTCAACCCATAGAGAGCCTTCTTAAGCTTATACACATGATTAGGATAATTAGGATTCACAAAACCATCCGGCTGTTGAACATAGACCTCTTCCTTGAGTTCACCATTAAGAAATGCCGTCTTTACATCCATCTGATAGACGATCATATTCATATGGGCTGCATAAGCGAGGAATAGTCTAATAGCTTCCAAACGGGCAACAGGTGCAAAGGATTCCATAAAGTCGATGCCCAATAGTTGCTTGTATCCACGAGCTACTAGACGAGCTTTGTTCTTCAATATTCCGCCTAACTCATCGAGTTTCACCTTGTAAACCCATTTCAAAGTGAGTAACTGCACTTGATCCGGGCATGGGACAAGTTCCCAAACATCAAGACGTATGAATTCGTTAAGTTCTTCTTGCATAGCTTCTATCCAACAGGATTGAGTAAAAGCTTGTTGCCATGTCTTAGGTTCAACTTCAGTGAGAAAAGCATCAAAGTGACAAAACAGTGCACTTTCTTGTAACTGACTTCGTGTGGATACTGGACGATTAGGGTCACCAATAATAGAATCTATAGGATGATCCTTTGTCCACTTGCTGTCATGTTCACGAATCCGTGGATTGGAGTAAACTGTAGAAGGAGCTTCCTCTGAGGTGGACGACCCGGCTTGATTAGGGTCGGGAATAGATACACCAAAGAATGGAAGTTCACGCATTTGAGCGAATTCCAAATCGTGATCATCGTCATCCTCTTCATCATCAATAGGCATGACATGGGTAGTTGTTACTTGTGTTGGTTGAGAATTACTTGTTGAAGGTATATCTTGACCAATTGTTGGTGTAGATGTGTCTGATTGTGCTTCGGTTGCTGGAGCGACAACTTCGGTTACCGGAGCTATTACCTCAGGTTCTGGAGCAACAATAGTTGGAGGAGTAAAGAATTCATCAAAGAACGGTTGAAACAACGTATCCCATTCAGTCCTAGTAGGTGGTATAAATGATGAAGTAGGGTTGTTTGGGACAAGACCAGAACTAATTTTACTGGGTCCCATTTCATGAAGTGCGGGTTCAGAGCTGCTTTGCTCAGAAGCCATTGCTGTCAGCTCATCAAAATCAACATTCATAGTTTCAAGGATTTTGCGAGAGTTACGGTTGTAGATTCGGAATGCCTTCTTTGCGGGTGCGTAACCAATAAAAATACCAATATCAGCCTTTGGTTGAAGTTTTCCCAAATTGTCACCATCATTGTTTGGATAGCAAAGAGAACCAAATACATGAAGATATGATAAATCTGGTACTTTCCCATGGAGAAGCTCATAGGGTGTTTTACCATGGCGTTTACGAATTAGTGACCGGTTTTGGGTGTACACTGCTGTAGATACTGCTTCTGCCCATAAAAACAATGGAGCCTTTGCGTAAATTAACATCGTTCTAGCAGCTTCCATAAGTGTGCGATTTCGCCTTTCAACGACACCGTTTTGCTGTGGAGTGCGAGCAACGGATGTTTCATGAGAAATGCCAACTTCTTCATAATAATCACGCAAAATTTGATTCACAAATTCGGTTCCATTATCTGTACGAATGCGTCGGACAGTAGTGTTGAGACGCACTTGAATCATCTTGAGAAATCTGATGATGAATTTAGGTGTCTCATTTTTTGCTTTAAGAAATTTCACCCATGTAAACCGAGAATAATCATCGACAATGACGAGGATGTACTTTTTGCCACTAAGACTTTCAACACGCATTGGCCCACAAAGATCCATATGCAACAGATAAAGTTTCTCTTGGTTGGTGTCTTCCGTCTTGGGTTTGTAAGACTTCTTAGTGCTTTTCCCCATTGTACACGCGGAACACAAATGATCCTTGTGAAATGATAGTTTAGGAAGACCACGAACAAGTTCGTTTTTCGCCAAGTGATTAATAGCGTCAAAGTTAAGATGAGATAACCGTCGATGCCATAACCATGACTTAGTCTTCGATGCTTTGGAGAGAAGACATACGGGAGAAGCGGCCATCATGTCTTGTAGAGACAGAGTATACAAATTATTCCCTCGAGTACCTTTCAATAAATCAACCCCTTCCAAATTACGAATGAAGCAGGTATGCTCTCGAAAAGCAACTTCTAGGTTTGCATCACAAAATTGTCCCACAGAAAATAAGTTGTGACCAAGACCTTCCACGTAATACACTCTAGAAATTATAACATTCCCAATATGATATTCACCATAACCCATTATCTTTGCGATATGATCATTTCCAAATCGAACCGTACCAAGAAACTTGCTGACGAAATTTCTGAGCTGAGAGCGATCTCCGGTCATATGCTTGGAGCAACCAGAGTCCAAATACCAGAGAACAATTTGGACCACCTGTTTTCAACAACAACAGTAGACAATGCATTGGAAACTATTGGTTCCGGAGTGTTAGCAGATACAGATATAGTATTATCAGAATTGCTAACATTTTTGAGACCCTTAGATTTCCTGCATTTTCTAATGTGAGTTTTAGCACTAACAGGTTTTATTGTTCCAACTTTCTTAGGTTTTGGAGTATTAGCAGGCACTACAGTAGGGGTAGACCTATTTAAAGGGCACTTTGTTCCTACAGTAGTGTTGGTGTTCCTAGTTAAAGGACACGCTTGTGTTTCGGTAGCCTTGGTACTCCTAGTTAAAGGGCACGCTTTCTTCGCTGTAGTGGGAGTGATCCTAGTCAAAGGGCACATATTTCCTACTATAGTGAAAGTTCTACCAGTGGGGCGCCACATCCAGCCAACTTGGGTTAACACCTTCCCAGTCGGTTTCCATTCTAATCTATTTTTCCGGGCATGCATCTCATTCACATGGTCAATAAGGCAAGAATCATGATGACTAGAAAACATACATTCATTGCAATTCCAACATTTTAAATTAGAATTCACAGTAGGCTTAGAACGCTGCACAACCGCAGAGCCTTTAGGTTTAGCTACATGATTCTTTTTATTCAAAACAGAAATAACATTCCTAGGATGGGCTTCTACTTTCTTCATCACTTGACTACTAGATGGGGGCAAGATCCTATCATTCTTCTTGTTTCTTTTAAGCTTAGATCTTTGAGCCTTAGTGGTGCTTACTCCTGTAGAAGGCAACATGGGAATATTAGAAGCTGATTTTGATTCCGCCTTATCTTTAGTGACCAAAGTTTGAGATGGTTTAGTCCTAGGGCCCTTGTTAAGTGGTGTGACAGCAATAAGGGTTCTTTTGATTGCACTAGAGGACGATGCTGAGAAAGTGGCTGCGTTATCCACAACATTCTTACCTTTTAGAGTACGAAGTGTTTCCTTTAACTCAGCCAAGACCAGGTTCTTATCACAAATTTGTTCCCTCAAATCAGATATTTCCATCGACTTCCGATTCAATTGTTCAATCAATGATTGATTCTGTGCAGTGGTCTCAACACATGCGGGCTGTACTGAATCGAAGAGTCGTGTATTTTTCTGTTTTAAGTTATCAACTTTGGACAAAATCTTGGAAACTCGATTATCTAGATCAAGTTTAAAATTCTCAGCGGCCTCAAGTACGTTCACACAGTTAAGCTCCTTAGATTTCTCTATTTCTATCGGCAAAGAGTTAGCAACTTTGTCACTTGGCTGACGCTGTTTTGATTGTAAATTCAATCGAAAATTCTTTTCAAAATTTGCATCATCGATATTAACACCTTCGAATGACGTTTCAAAGATTTCTTGAATAAATTGTTGCTTGCATTCAAGTGAAATACAATGTGTTTGAATATCATCAAAACGTTTTGAAAGCGATAAATATGAATCTTGAAGCTTTAAATATTCAGCGTCAGATTCGTGACAAGTACTATCTACCACATTATCCACAGATTCAACAATATGCACAATAGAATCATTATCAACACTTGTATTCACACAGACAGAAACTATATCATGAGACATCACTTGCTTTAGAAGCAGATCATTTTGGCGTGAAACCCGTTCTATTTCAAGTAAACTGTTTTCGTAAGCATCATCCATTTCATTGAAAACACGTCTAACTTCGTCTAATTCCAAAGACAAATCTTGATCAAGATTACTAAGACAAGCCTTAACATTCTTTACAAACGGAACAATTTCATCTCGAAACGCAGCTCTAGTGTGCTCAAAGTTCCATTCACCTTCCGTTATGGCTGTGGCCGTCGTACGTTCCAAAATGACCTTGTCAAAATCGGCTAAGTGTTGGTGAACCGCATTTAAGTTAACGGACGCCTTACTTACCGGTGGAATTAACTTCGTTAAATCCTTTTTGACGAGTGTAGGAGACGTACTAGGAAGGTTTTCATTTGACAAACTTTGGGGCACAAGAACTGTTAATTCTGCTAGTTCCTTTTGTAAGCGAATGCGTGTCTTTTTCGAAAATTGATCTTTGTTATGTTGATCATAATCAATTGTATGGAATTTTGAAAGCATTTTAGAATGAGTTTCATCCCCAAGTGATTGTGTCTCCTCAGTACTACGAACAAAAGGTGCTTCTTTCGATTTTCCAATTATGGTCATGTCATAAAGACCGGGAATATATTCCTGAGCTTGTTTTGCATAACCGGGATTAGGTGGTAAATCTTGAAGACGCTTAAGTTCGAATTCTTTAAATGATTTAGTTAAAAGATGAACCTTTTCTGTGGAAGCGTATTGTTTTAGAAGCTGTTGTTCTTTGAATTTAAGAAGTTTGGTAGCATTAATTTCCGATTCAACCTTTTTAGACTCGAGAGTTTCGAAATCCATTTTAAGTTTCTGAAAATCATTGATAACCGACTCCTTTTCTTTTAATTCATTCGAAAGATTAGCTTTTAATGATTCTATTTCTTTCAAGTGTTCAATCTTTTCAAAACGAAATTGGTCAAATTCAGAACATGTTATTTTCTCTTCTTGAGGGACCATTTCAAAAGTTTTGACCTTTTCTTTATGCAACGCAAGCTCAGCAGTTAGGGTGGAATTCGTATCTACGGATTGTCTGAGGGCCATATGCATTTGATCAATAATATGTTTAGGCACCATGACCAAATCATGTTGAGCATAAGATTCCATACCCGTCGTAGCATTTGGTTGAGGTTCACTCAAATGTGTAGGTTTGGGTACCACATCATTTGAGTTACTAGTTCCCGAATGCTGTTCAAGGTTGTCATTGTCATGCCCAACTTGATGTTGGTTATCATCAATATTATTAGATGTGGTTGGTACCTCACTGATGACATCAGAACCGTAGTGAGAGAGATTAGCAACGAGAGCAGCTTGGGCAGAGTGAATGTCATCACAATCCGAATCGTATGCATCAAGATCGTCCGCTTGATAAGCTGCATTAGAAGTAGAAACGACTGCAATGCCTTCAGTATCTGCTGCCCCTGGGTCTGCAAGAAATGCTAACTCCTCTGAATCCAAAATCTTCCCCTTAGACTGAGCATCAACCAAATACATCTTTTCACGAAACCATGCATCATCCCTTCTCCTTTTCGGCTGAGTGCATTCCCTAGCCATATGACCTTGTCCTCGGCAATTGTAGCAAGTCACAACCTTCTTAGGACCAATAGGACTCCCATTTCCACTAGCTTGAGCATTCACAGCTTGATTGTTCCCAGTCCTTGTAGGAGGTCCATATGAATTTTGCCTTCCCTGAATAGGTTGCACCGTCACTTGACCATCTTGAACAGTGGCTTGTTGTCGAGGATTTGATGAGGTGCGGAGCTGATTGTTTGTTGGTGGAAATCCTCTAGTAGCAACAAGTTTTGACAAGTAGGCGGTGAGATGGTTTAGAACATCAGCTGGCGTATCATTTGGGGTAAAGACTGGTGCTTGGATTGGTGGAAGTTCATTAGAGTAGAAAGCTTGTGCTGGTTGCGCTTCTATTGGAAAATATCCTTGCTGAGGAGTATAGCCCAATGGAGAAGTGTTGGCTTGTGATGGTGATGTTTGATATGGTGGTTGCTGTTGAAAAGCTTGTTGATGAACACTTTGTTGATATTCTTGCTGTGGCATCATTGGTGGTTGATAAGATGGTTGTTGTGGTTGCTGATAGATGTGTGGTGGTGGCTGCTGCAAGTATGATGGTTGTTGATAAGTATAAGCCATGTTTTGTTGAGAAGCATACATTGCAAGTGGATCATGAACTTGAGGTGTAGACAACCGAGCCTCGATCACATGGCATTCGTGTTGTTGAAGAAAAGCTTGAAGTTGATCCACATTGGTGTTATGCAAGTCCTTAGCCAATTTAACATCCGTCACGTATTTTTTCCATTCTGGAGGAAGAGTGTTCAAATACTTGGTGTTCAATTGAAAGGTAGGAATTGCCATGCCATAGATATTTAGCTCATTCAACAATAGGATAAATCTCAGATAGTAGTCATTGAGAGTCTCCCCTGGCACATAGGCAAACTTATCAAAAGTATCATAAAGCTTACACTCTCGTTCTTGTTTAGTTAACGAGGTGCCTTGCATGAGAACACGAATTCTATCCCATAACTCTTTGGCAACTTTATGTTTGCTGACGAGTTTGTAGACATCTGGAGGAAGGGCTTGGAGAATGATGTTTGTAGCATACTTATCACATTTATCTTGAATCTTCATATCTCCAGTCAACTCACCCGTTGTGCGAGGACGAGTGGTCGTACCTTCCGTCACAGTACCATAATCTAATGGTCCATTGAGCACCGATGCCCAAATTAGATGTCCATTCTCCTTGTTCAACATATAAAGTTCCATTCGGGAAGCCCATTCCTCATACATAGTCTTCACCAACATTGGTGGACGATTATCCGTACCCCGAGAGGATGGACTTGTCCGTAAGAGATGTGTACTCCATTTCAAATAAGTTAAGATTTACAAAGTTGATCGAACAATGAAATAAGGTTAAGTATTTTTTATGGAATAATTTTTGGTTTGTCGGAAAGTCTAGATCGGAATGCCAGATCGGAATCCAGATCGGAATACCAGATCGTAATGTAACACTGTCGTAATGATGATGGTATCGGAATGCCTAGATCGCAATGCAGAGCGGTCGCAATGTTCAGATCGTAAAGCCTATCGGAATGTTCAGATCGCAAAGCCTATCGGAATGATTCAGATCGCAAAGTGGCTGTCAAAATTCGAGCAGAGTAACGACTTAACAAACCTTCCTTATACCCGTCGGAATCTCAGATCGCAATAGCTATCGGAATGATTCAGATCGGAATAAGTGATAAAAATCAAACGATCGCAATGTAGAAACCTAACCCTTTCCGATGGTTAAGTTATTGCGATGGAGGCCTAAGTACAATTGTACTTTCCGATGGATGTTTGCTTGAATTTCGGAAAGAAGAACACAAGGACTTTTTGAACTTTTGATCCAAGAAAGATTGTGTTTTAACCAAAATCAAGACACCAAAGACACTACAATGCTGCTGAATACGTTATGTTTCTTGAAATCACGATCAAACACAAAAAAAATTTTGATGATTCGGCAAAATGAACTCAAAAAGCCACGAAATGCTTATAAGAACATACGAAACACACAAACAAACCTATATTTCATCCCAAGCTCTTGATACCATTTGTAGATTTGTAAATCTATGCTTATGTTTTTAGAGAGAGAAAGAGATAGAAAGATGGTGGATTTCACACTTCTAGAGAGAGAAAGTTAAGAACAACTATGTGTAAAATAATGAAAACCACACCCTCTCCATCAAAGGAGAGGGTTTATATACCCAAGCCTTGTAATGGGCTTGGGCTTACACTTTTGGGCCGGCCTACACATGTTGTAGGCTAGGCTTGGACTTGTTTGATAAGTAATGAAGAATAACTAAACTACGAGCTATTACATGGACTATTAATGGAGTGACCGATCCTTCTTAATACGTAAAACGTATTTCCAACAGAAGTACTTGAGCACCTAACACCCTCAGGATCTTGGGGACTTCACAATGATGGTGGATGATTGAAAGAGTGTAGGTATCTGCGATTCTGGAAACAACAAAAACTCAGGCCTAGAAGCTTACACAAGGATCATGCTACATAACCTGCTTTAATACAGCTGAAGGCTCATTACACACTATGCCATAGGTATTTGATGAGCTAAAAGGTACATGATTACACCACGTTCTAATTCGTGTCTATTAATAAGTTTTAAAATGGGCGTTGCACATATAATATGCGTTGCTAAACTATATGTGTGATATTTTATCCAATGATTGATTTTAACTTTAAGAATATAATATTATTTTTTTAAACGGTGTGAATTTAGTTAGTTGGTATTTTGTATATCTTATACAATAGTTTGTGTGTTTTGTTTTTGGAGATGTTCTGTATATAAATATGGGTAGGACGTAATCAAGTAGTACTAATAGGAACTGAGTCAATCAAAAGGATGTTGGGTACCTGTTGAATCACACTCACACATGTGCTTGCTTAGCCTTGGAGAAGGCTGCATTCTCTATAACACTCTTTCCAAACACGCACTTCGTGATATCACTTGTTTGTATTAAATTATTTGTTCCGTGATGGAATAAGTTTTCTATCTACAGTGGGCTTGGAGGACCGGAAATTACCTTGACTCGGCTTGAGATATGGTTAAAGGTGATTGTTTCAATTGAACCTTCAGCACCAAGAGAAAGATGTTAAGCATTGATCTAAGATAAGGTAAAGGTGGTTTGATGTCAAGGTAGAGAGGTTAGTCAATAATGAAGTTTTGTTTCATATGTTCAACTCTTTTTTGAATTACAGTTTGTTATATCAGACTTAACACGCGTTATACTATTGTAGGACCTTTGTTGCCTATGCTCGCCTTTCAGATTGGGAAGGAATTGAAATGGTAATCCATGTCTATCACAACTGAAGACAATAAATCCCTACTTGGCTCTCAAAAGTGAAATGTGGACTATGCGTTTCAGACCAACAGTACCAATGCAAAAAACCACAACATAGGAGCCCATAGAGACCTGGGTTTCTCTCCGTGTCACACCAAAGCCAGTGGTGAAGCCACCTGAGAGGAAACTATAGCACGAGGGTAAGAAATTTTGGGGTCGATATTGAGCACATAATTGCAGTCACCGACTGCATATTCTGTCCATGTTGAGCAATTTGTAAAATAATATATAGATTCTCCGGCTCTAGAAATGGACATCCTAGAAGTGTCTTCGTTCATGAGGCCACTAAACAGAGGAGGAAACACATGACATAAGTTAGTCTTTCCGGTTTTACAGTTCAAACACTCTACATTTACACAGGTAGAGTGGCATCACTATATCTCCTGGTTTTAACCCTTTTGCGACTTTCCCTACGCTTTTCAATCACAACTGTTTGTTTGGAACCAACATTCGATGCAACCTGTGTTAATGTACCACGAGAACACTGCAGCTATGAAAGCCATTGCGTGGTCCCCACTCCCCACATCTATACGAGCTTTTAGCTTCTGGTGGTGGCATAGGAGATGGTAAACCAGCAATTGGCACCTGACTTGTGTGAATACAGATAATCAGGTAATAGTGCTTAGCATATAACATATGTCTAAAAAGACTAAAGATTCTATCTTTTTTGCTCCTTTTATTTATGCAATGAATATGTTTTTATGTAAAAGTGGCTCAAAGAAGATGGTGGCAGAAAATGTAAGTAAATCACAAAATTGTCATGCCAAACACTCAACAAACAAAAGTGGATCCAGCAGGGGCAACGTCTCATGAGAATTGGGTAGCATGTGATCGATGTGATACATGCATGTGTCTGTTACCAATCGGTATTACAGCAGCTGATCTGCTTGGGAAGTGGTTGTGTAGAATGTGAACACGGGTGTGAGTTCTGTCCTGTTCTCTATTACACTCTTTGTACATAAACTTTTTTCACGAAATAAAAAATTAAAAGACAGTTTTTGCTCATTGTGCAGGCTTGGAAAGAAATATTGCGATGTCTCATGTCTGTGATACTGAAACCACATAAGAGGTTCGCGAAGTGAACTTCAGAATAAGTTCTCACAATCATGTTATTGGAGATACGTACTAGAATTTTAATTCATTTTGAGTAAGGTTCCAACTCCAGTCTGGTAAATGGTAAGGGTTAGTATAGATCCAATGCTAATGTGATAGTTATTTGAAAGTACTAATTTCTTCTTATGAAATATGTTTGTAGGTAAACCGAGTCCTAAAAACTAAAAAGCCAAAAAAGACAAACTTATGTTTCAAAGGCCATGGATATTATCAAGTACATCAAGTGTTAGAACTTTTAAAAAGAACAAGCATTGTTAAGCTGTTTAATAATAATAAAAAAATATTTTAATTAAAACTAATCTAAAGTTGTAAAGCAAATAAGTAGTTTTAGTGAAGAGTGTTTCGATTTGGTTCTTCAAACTATATATTGATATATTTTAATTTCCAATTGTCTGTTTTGGATCGAATATGTGATCATAGGCATATCTATGCATTAAGTGAATTTTGTAACATTATAAGTTTTGGAGTAATATATCTTCACATTTTCAAAAAATTTAAATAGCGGATAGTGTTTGGTTATGAGGTGTAATCTATATGTTTATCTGCGAGAGAAAAGTTTTTTTTGATTTATTAGCAGCTTAGGCGTTGATATTTCAATGGCTTATCCCGAGATCCTTAAATGAGAAATAATTTCAAAACACTTGAGAACTAATTGTTCATTTTTTGTGTTCTGTTACATTGAAATCAAATCTAAAGAAATATAAGGAAAGAATAATTCATTAACATTGATATTTAGCTAAATAAAACAATATAAATGATGATCATAAGTCGTATCCGCTCATTGGGCGGGTTTTGCATTGTCGTCTACCAGAGCCTTGTGAGTATCCAAGAAATAAATTAAATAACGATTAATAAATTACAAATATCACAAAGTTAATATAATTAACAAAGAAAAAAAAAGAATAAATAGTAATCCAGTAAGAGAAATAAAAACTTAAAAAGTTATCGGACGTTACAAAGTAAATGCTTTTAATAACCCGCCCAATAGGCTAGGAAAAAACTATGTAAAAGTAATCAATTATAATCAACGTAACATATATATTGAGTTAAATAAG
>JANFOE010002795.1:2500-84109 GCA_025667525.1 Glebionis coronaria
TGGTCCCCTTAGTTTTATCTAGGTTTTGTAACTTTACTGAAATTACAAAAAACAGCCCCTAGGGCTTCTTTAAGTTTCGGCAAATTACAAAAATAGTCCTTAGGGTATTAAAATGACAAATAACTTTTAGAAACTTTCCAAAATGGTCCCTAGGGTTTAATTTGCCACTAATATTAATTATTAAACCCTAGACTTTTGGATATTTACATTTTCAGTCCTTGTGCTTACTAGTTTATCAAAACAAGTTACATAAGTTACGGTATTAGTCCTTAAGTTCTATGAATGGTCATTTTCATCCAAAAAGTTTTTATAAGTTATATTTTTTTTATAAAAACTTTTATTTAACATTCAAAATAGTATATGGGCTCATTAAATGGGCTAATCATCTAATGGGCTATTTTAATGGGATTAACTATATTTCAAGTCCACTAATTTATTTAAATGGGCCTTTAATCATTTATTGGGCTTAACTATATTTTTAAGTCCTTTAATTAGTTAAATGGGCTAAGTGTAATCTTAAGTCCATTAAGTTACTAGGATTTATTAAATGGGCTTATTGGGTCCATTAAGTTTTGAATTACATTTCATGGGCTTAATTAGTCCATTAACACTACTTTGCATTTTATGTAAGTTTTAACTTAGGATATCCTTATAAGCTTATTATGAGCTTGTTTATATTTAGTTTTAAATCTACATAGGTGAATAAAACTTACAATTTGTTTTATGTGTTATACTAAATTAGATCTAGGTGTGTTATAAGGTTACAAGTAGGTCATAAGACCTAATAAGAGCTTATGTCCCACGGCTTATGTTATTTATATCTTATTAAGATAAGTCAAGTCTCAATTTAAGGTTGCATGTAATTTATAAGTGTTACAAAAATAGATCTAACAATGTACACATCAAGAAAATAAGTCACAAGTCCAAAATAAGATCTAAACTATGTCTAGACCTAAAACTCAAACATAGATCCATGTATACTCATATATAGCTCACGGCTATATTTTAGATCTTGGTATTTCTAAGATTTCACTTTAACTAGTTTTTAAATCTTGTAAATATTTGCAAAATATAATCATGATTATCTAGGTGACATGCATGTTTCCAAGGTTCCCACTTTACCAAGGTGACTACATATACCCCACATATATATTGTCTCCTCCCAAGTTCCCAAAAGATTTTATAAACTTGTTTTTATGTTTAACATACTTAAGTTAGTTTTTATCATTAGATCTATGGTAAATATAACCATGCATGTACATATAATTCATTTTAGGTCATATGTAACCCACGGCTATATTTATTCCATAAGTTATTTTTGTGATTTTTAATAGTCCATTTACATATATCATTTCACATTCCATCATTTAAACTTAACACAAAATTAACATATACATTAACTATGTATGCTGTGAATTTTAAGGTCATGGTCTTCAAGATTTTTAAGTTGCATAAGTTCATTTCATGAGATCTATGGTTATTGGTTAACCAAGTCCCATAAACAAGATTTGTGACCCATGCAATGTTTAGATTTATAAAAGGTTCATATGGTTTTTAAATCAAGTTTAAACATAACACATAAGTCATAAGTTTCTTATTAAAAGATTTTAAATCATGAATATGATTTTTATAAATATGTCGTGACCTATAATGGTCATAGCTTTATCAAATCTTGATTTTAACATGTTATCTACTTGTCTTTATAGATGTATGATGATGCATGCATGAAGAAATGAAAGAACATGTAGTGTATACCTTTCTTGCCTAAAGGTACCAAAGAGGATCTAGATGAACAAGGAGATTTGAGATCTACTCAAGATGATGAAGAAAACCCTAATATAAATCAAGCCGTAGCCTTAAAGATTTGGCTAGGGCTTGTTTATAGTGATTCTAAGAGAATGATACTACTAATGATTTGTAGTAAAGATGAGAAAAGGATCTTGGTGGATTTAATACTTGGTTTTTGGATGTATATGGCTTTAAGCCGTATGACTGAGAGAGATGAGGATGAGAGAAACAAGCTTAGATTGCATGAGAGAATGTGAGAGTATGTGTGTGTGTTTTTGGCTAAAAGGGGAGAGAGAGAGAAGGGAAAAAGGCATGACTTGTCTTGGTAAGAGTATTCTTGCCAAGTGTAGGCCATTAGGTTCCCCATGCATCTCTTCTTCTTCCACCTAAGGTAGGGTGCCGTGTTAAGCTAACCAAAAAGGGGTAATGGGCCCTTGGCTTGGGCTTATGTTGGGCTTACACACAAAGGCACTTATTCTTGGGCTAGTCCAAGAGTTTAAGTACATGTCTAGTTCACTTACACACATATATCATGGCTACAATACCTAATGTAGTATATTTCCAAATTTTATTAAGTGTTGAATATTTCCAATATTAAGTATACATCTTACTACTTGTTATCCCTAGTTTTAGGTACATGGTTTAGGCTATGTAACTTATCTATAACCAATATAGATGTAAAGGTATAAGTTCATAGTGGTCAAGTTTACACACAACTTATAAAACTATAGAACATGGGTATGTGTTCAAAGATTAATGGGTGAAATTTCATTACATAAAATCATGGTAAAATCATAGATTTTACAGCACCACCCTGTCATTTTAGTTTTGTCCTCAAAGCTATTAAAAAATAGTCATCTTTTATGTGATAGATGTTCTAAGTATATTATTTGTTTCAGGTTCTCTCTCAGGTGCGGATGGCGGCAAGAACGTGAAGTGGTCTACCCCTAGGTTGCTTTTATACGTCTGATTCGGCATTAATGGAAACTTCTGTCATTACCACTGAACAGAAGAGAATGCAAAGAGATTTTTATCCAGGTTACACGATTCATCCGATTGAGCAGTAGAAGAGATTACTGCTATGGTCGGATAGGAGCAATGCAAAGAGATCTTTATCCAAATCGCATTATACATCCTATTGGGCAGTAAAGGAGACTGCTGCTATGGACGGATAGGAAAGGAATGCATAGAGATCTTTATCTGGATCACACTATACATCCGATTGAGCATTAAAGGAGACTGCTGATGTGGATGAATAGGAAAGGAATGCAAAGAGATCTTTATATGGATCGCACTATACATCCGATTGACCAGTAAAGGAGACTGCTGATGTGGATGAAAAGGAAAGGAATGCAAAGAGATCTTTATCTAGATCGCACTATACATCCAATTGAGCAGTAAAGGAGACTGCTGCTGTGGATGAATAGGAGAAGAATGCAAAGAGATCTTTATCTGGATCGTACTATACATCCGATTGAGTAGTAAAGGAGACTGCTGCTGTGGATGGATAGGAGAGGAATACAAAGAGATCTTTATCTGGATCACACTATACATCCGATTGAGCAGTAAAGGAGACTGCTGTTGTGGATGAATAGGCGCGGGCTGCTTAACGGGGTCGCAACTATACCCTTCCAGGATCTGGGAGAAAACCAATGGTGTTGTGGATTTGGTTAGGAGGATAAATCCATTGCAAATGGTTTCTAATATGAGGTGGACACGCCAGCATGCTTTATACACTGGGGAAGCTGGGGATGTACTATATCTGCATCCTTTTCACGGGTGAGATACTGGTTATATCTCCACACCCGATAATGAAAATTTTGGGGTTGAAGGTAAAACAAAACATTTTAACTATAACCCCTCCTACATCAACAGTTTTAAGAAAAGACTTATGATCTTTTACCTCAAGCCAGCGGGACACAAACATTAGTTAATGGTGCTAAAGTTTCTACCCAACAAAGAGGTTAAGATTGTTGTTGATGGTGATTGCGTAAGAAGCTGCAAAGAATCTGCTTCCTTTGCCGTGAGGCTGAGTGAGAGGGGTGCAGAAAAGAAGTACCTCAAATGGTGGAAATAAAAGAAGGTACCAAGAATAAAGATGTGTGCGCCTTGCAGGGTGTCGTAACCAGGGTCATGCATTCACTATTATTGGTTCAAAATTTGTACAAATTTTGACTTCTAAAGAGAGGAATTCTCATCTCCCAGCGTCTAGTGGGTGATGGTATTGTCGAACTAATTGGACCCGAAGAGGAAAGAGGAATGTCCAAAAACATAGTACATTCAACATCTCCTTACGGGGGATGTTGAACATAGCCCTACAAAGTACATTCATTGTGAGTTGGATGTGCCTTTCAGGTTTAGGGTTGCCTAGGTGGCGGAAGTAACCCTACAAAATACACCCATTGTGAGTTGGGTGTGTCTTTCAGGTTTAGGCAGGGAAGAAACAGGTTAGGGAAATGGGATATTCTCGGACCAAGTATTCTCTGGCCCGTTGGTGCTAGAGATTACACTAAATCTAGTGTTAACTATATCGAGGTTATGGCTCCCCAATATAATCAAGGTTTCATCTCACCAAGGTACACAAACACATTTTTGGTTATATAGGATAATTGCATGATACTTGCTAGTCAATTTGTGCTAATAACGACATCAAAGCTATCAAGGCTTTCCAGGATCTGCTCGGTGTAAAACGGCTGATTTGGAAAGTTCTTAAGGAACAACCACGAATGATGGTGTTTAACTATCATAACTTTTCTGTCGACTATTCCATCGTATAGTGGGAGTCTAGAACTATCGGAGGGACTTCCATTACCTTACTAAATTTAGCAATCGTAGTGCTTTGGTCTACACATGTATCAGACAAGATAGATGCATATCATTGGTTTAGTAAGAACGTACCAGGTACTGTGTTGGAGCCTGGATTTGTTGGGGCATTGGCAGCCATGTATACTTGCGAAGGAGTTCCCTTGTTGTCCTTCTTCTGGTTGGCCCACTTGGGGCAATCAGGTCTTACGTGCCCAGGATTTCCACATTCGTAACATACCATAGCTTTCTTCGGTCCGCTACTGCTCCCACCAGTGGGGTTTCGGTTTCCCTGATGCCCACTTCCACTACCTTGTGCGTTGGACTTGCCCTTGTTGCTGTTTCTTGGATTTGAGTTGGGTCGGCCGGAGGTAGCAACATTGGTGGGACAATTGCGAGCAAAATGGCCTTGTTGGACACATTTGTAGCATCCTTGGCATTGTCCTCCAGCAACATGATGGTAGTTGCATTTTGAACACTTGGGCTTGGTCCCTGAGTAGTTCTTAGCGCGGGTTGTGGGAGTAGTGTCATCTGCTTGCCCAACGTTTTGCTTTTTGAAAGGCTGTTGGTGCTGGCTACGAGAGTTTTCATCAGATTTCCTCTTGTTGTCTGTTTGTCTCTCGGACAGGTTGCGGGCTCGTTTGTTGATCAGCTCAGTCGCAAATTCCATGGCACCTTCAACAGTGGTGGGTCGTGAAGCTAGCACACTGTCATGAATGTTGTCAGGGAGTCCGCTAACATACTTTTCAATCTTGTCACTCCTTAGAGGAAACATTCTGGTGCACATCAAGCTTAACTCTTGAAATCTTTGGTTGTACCAAATGATATCATTGTTCTTACACTTGAGATCCCACAGCTCGAATTCCAACTTCTTCATTTCTCCTCTGGGACAGTACTTCTCAGTCATTCTTTCCTTGAGGATGGCCCAAGTGAGAGTATAAGCAGCGTCATGTCCAAGGATAGCGACCACAGAGTTCCACCAGGTGAGGGCACTCTCGAGTAAGGTGAACGTAGCAAACTTAACTCGGTTCTCTTCAGCACAACCACTGATGCGGTAGACTGTCTCTAGTCTTTCAAACCACAGCATCAATTCAACAACTCCTTCTTTCCCTCGGTAGTATGAGGGTTTACATTTTAAGAAGTCGGGGTAAGAGCAACCCCTGTTGGTGTTGTTTCTGCGTGCATCAAAATTTGGATCATTGTTTGCATTTGGGTCAGCTCCTCTAGCTGTCATGGCTGCTGTGATGCCTTCACTTATCATTTCCCGCAGTTGTGCGGCAGTGACATTTCGAGTAGCTTCTGGGGATTTAGCATTGTCGGCGTTGGAAGTGGTTGCGTTATTGGGATTTGACCTCGTATTCACCATTTGTCTATAATCATATACAAAATGAGATTATTAGTTCAAGCGTTAGTACAGTTTTCATATTATTTGCACGAGGGAACTTATGCACTGATTTCATAACAAATTTGGATAACCTGTCAAGATCTCATAATATAATACATTGTACAGCATATAATAAAGAAAGCGATTACATGTTATTTCCTTGAGAAATCTAACAGTCATCTAGCGTAACACAATCTAATTCATAGGCCGGTCGGGCCTAATCCAAAGTAATGATACACACAGTCTTTAAAACATCATATCCCAAAGTTACATGTCCCAAAAGAAAAGAAAGATAAGTACGGGATTACATCATCAAAAGCTCAAAAGAGATAAAAGTACAAAGGCCCTATGTCATGATAGCCGGGATGCAACCCGTATGCTTATCATGACGTACAAGAAGTCTAGTACGTCTATATTAATCCTGCCTGGATGGTCCACTAGATGATGTCGGGGCTGACGGTGCGGATGGAGCTGGTGGGGCTACAAAATTCCTCCTGGTGTTCCATAAAGTCCGAACTGTCGTTCGGGTCTCCTTGAGCGTACGGAGTGCAGACAGTAGCTGGTTCTGGAGTCTATCGACGACCCCTCGGAGATAAGCCATCTCCCAAGTAACCCTATCATGTCGGACAGTGGCGAGATCAAAGAAGATGGATAATGATTGCTCTTGAGTGGCAAGAGCAGCATGGGTCTGATGCTACAGACTCTCCATGACCTGAATGCGCTGGTGGAGGCGGTAGTTCTCATCCAATAACCACTTTAATGCCTCGTCCGTCCTAGCCTCGATGCCCTTAGCAGTCTGGGAGTCTCCCCTCGTAGTGCGGAAAAGAGTGTCGATACGTTCATAGATGACGGCATGGCTCTGTTGACTGACTGTCAACTGGCTGCGAAGGTCGGATATCTATCGCTCATGGTGTGCAGCCAATGCGGAGATCTGGGCCTGGACGGAATCGACACGTCCTGCCCCTGAGCCTTCCCCGATCTCATAAGTGGAGACGGGTGTGGGCCCGGAGAAATAGCCCGATGATATGGATGGAGGCATGGAAGATGGTATGCTAGGAGGGACCCGGTCCTCCTCCATAGAGGTTGGGGCCGGTGTGGCTGATGCTGAGATAGAAAAAGGGTCCTCTGGGAGTACAGTCTCAATGGCTGGGTCATCCTCTGAATCCGAGGCTGACAATCATCCACACTGCGTCGATGGTAGAGATGAACAAACAACTGGAGTAGGAGCTACTCTGGGTAGAAGAGTCGTGGATGCAGTAGGCGGAGTCATGATGCTCTGAAATAGTATTATATTAAGTTTGAAGTGAGTATAAGTTTACAAACAAAGAACAATATTATTTAGATTACATGCTTTATGAATTATATCCCTCTTAAACAATTATTAGAATGTTTTAAAGTTACAAATATTTATACTTATATATCTATATATATATATATATATATATATATATATATATATATATATATATATATATATATATATATATATATATATATATATATATATATATATATATATATATATATATATGTATTATCATGTAAGTAGTTCATCTATCAATTTGTAAGTGTGAAGTTTAGTTTAATATTACCCATATTCTCATTTCAGTATTTTACTATGTGGTGTAAAATTTTCAAGTTTAGCACGTCTAACATATAGCAATATCTCACTACACAGTATTAATAATCAAGTTTAGTAAACATATATATATGCAATTAGTTCACATAGCATAAAATGCCCTAAGATCTATATGCTTAACTAATTCGGTCCCAAAATAAAATCCCAAAAAGATTTTTATAAGTTATAGTCCAGTTTTAAATAAAAGAAAAATCATTTTATTTTTATTTTATTTAAAAATTTATCTGGTTCTCTATAACTAAGGCTCTGATACCATTCTCTGTGACACCCCGGGTAGGGTCAAAATATGCGGAAAATATCCCTGGAGATGTCACAAGGGTGGATCGATAGCATATAGTCCATAAAGCATAAGATAAAAAGTTAGTCAAATCAGATTACACATTTATTTAAACAAATAAATAAAAATTGTATTAAACAAGACGGTAGGTGATTGTTATTGTTTCCCAAATAGAACCCCTGACGAGTCCTATGATGCAGATTTCTAAGATGCTGGGGACCATACACACACCACGTACTAACTTCATATTCCTGTGCAAAACATACTAACGGGGGTCAACATAAAGTTGGTGAATTTACAGATTTTAACAATTAATTATTTTGGACATACAATAATCATAGAAGTAATAATGCACAAAGCATTCTTACTAAAATGTAAATAACATTTGTTTATTATTAGAAACTGAAGCTTAACCCCATAGTCCTCAACAGATGAGGACGTAGTGTCTTACAAAAAGACACCCATTCCAGTTCCAACATGGTATACGTCTGTTGTCCCGGCCAAGGCACAGTGAGCATGACTCACCCAGACGGGGATGGTCAATCCCTAATAGATCTATTTATAACATTCGGGCGATTTACAACAATTTAACAGTTTCAATAATAATCAATCATAATCAAGTTTATACAATCCAGTTGTGTCCAATATATGTTTGCATATTTTCTTTCCCAAAAGGGAAAGTTTTATCAAATAGTTTATATGGGGCTGTAAACTCACCTGGGAGAAGACAATTGCTTGTTTAACACGGATATCCAATTAAAATCTCACACCAAAGTTATGCCTAATCAGATAGTACAGTCTTAATAGATAGTACAAAGAACATATATGTATGCTTATACGGATTTTATTCAGTTCATTCATACTATGGTATTTATCTAAATAATCGTAGTTCAAGTAGCATCAATATTCATTTCTAGGTAAACATAAAATGTTTAACTATTAATATCAGTTAACATACATGTATTAACTTATATTAAGTTTCTTAGTTAAGTTAGACATAAAATGTTCTACTTAAAAATATTAGTTCACATTTTCCGTCCAAGTATTATAATCACTCGTTTACTACTAGGTTTCATTATTATGTCAACACAAAATCCTACTTAATATTAGTTCATATTCGTAGTTCATGTATTTTACTCATTCATTTAAACTTTAATATTAAGTTTCATATTTTAAGTAGGGCGTAAGATGTTTTACTTAAATATTAACATTCAATTTATCCAATGTTCATATAAATTTTATTTTCTAAAAGTATATGAGTTTATGTATGAGTAACACATATTCATAATTGTTTATACAATTATTTCCTAAAGTAAATATAAATATTTTATTTTGAGAAAAAAATAAAAAAATAATATTTTATTTTACTTTAAAGTTTCCATAAATTTTTTTAATATTTATAAAATAATTTAAATTTAAGAATTTATACCTTAACTCTTATGGTCTAAGTATTTTAATTATTTTTTATTATAATTAAAATAGATTTTAAGGTTAGGGCTTGGAATGTTTCGGGATATGGCAAAACTAGTCCTTCTATATTTTTAAATAAGTGTAACTTTCGGATTTTACATATTTAGTACCTAGGGCCTGTTAACGTTTCGTCTTATGGCAGATTTGGTCCCCTTAGTTTTATCTAGGTTTTGTAACTTTACTGAAATTACAAAAACAGCCCCTAGGGCTTCTTTAAGTTTCGGCAAATTACAAAATAGTCCTTAGGGTTTTAAAATGACAAAATAACTTTTAGAAACTTCCCAAAATGGTCCCTAGGGTTTAATTTGCCACGAATAATAGTTATTAAACCCTAGACTTTTGGATATTTACATTTTCAGTCCTTGTGCTTACTAGTTTATCAAAACAAGTTTCATAAGTTATGGTTTTAGTCCTTAAGTTCTATGAATTTTCATTTTCATCCAAAAAGTTTTTATAAGTTATATTTTTATTATAAAAACTTTTATTTAACATTCAAAATAGTATATGGGCTCATTAAATGGGCTAAGCATCTAATGGGCTATTTTAGTGGGCTTAACTATATTTCAAGTCCACTAATTTATTTAAATAGGCCTTTAAATCATTTATTGGGCTTAACTATATTTTAAGTCCTTTAATTAGTTAAACGGGCCTAAGTGTAATCTTAAGTCCATTAAGTTACTAGGATTTATTAAATGGGCTTATTGGGTCCATTAGGTTTTGAATTACATTTCATGGGCTTAATTAGTCCATTTAACACTACTTTACATTTTATGTAAGTTTTGACTTAGGATATTCTTATAAGCTTGTTTATATTTAGTTTTAAATCTACATAGGTGAATAAAACTTACAATTTGTTTTATGTGTTATATTAAATTAGATCTAGGTGTGTTATAAGGTTACAAGTAGGTCATAAGCCCTAATAAGAGCTTATGTCCCACGACTTATGTTATTTATAGTTATTTAGATAAGTCAAGTCTCAATTTAAGGTTGCATGTAATTTATAAGTGTTACAAAAATAGATCTAACAATGTACACATCAAGAAAATAAGTCACACGTCCAAAATAAGATCTAAACTATGTTTAGACCTGAAAATCAAACATAGATCCATGTATACTCATATATAGCTCACGGCTATATTTTTAGATCTTGGTATTTATGATGTCACTTTAACTAGTTTTTAAATCTTGTAAATATTTGCAAAATATAATCATGATTATCTAGGTGACATGCATGTTTCCAAGGTTCCCACTTTACCAAGGTGACTACATATAGCCCATGGCTATATTTTCTCCTCCCAAGTTCCCAAAAGATTTTATAAACTTGTTTTTATGTTTAACATACTTAAGTTAGTTTTTATCATTAGATCTATGGTTAATATTAGCATGCATGTACATCTAATTCATTTTAGGTCATATGTAACCCACAGCTATACTAATTCCATAAGTTATTTTTGTGATTTTTAATAGTCCATTTACATATATCATTTCACATTCAATCATTTAAACTTAACACAAAATTCACATATACATTAACTATGTATGCCGTGACTTTTAAGGTCATGGTCTTCAAGATTTTTAAGTTGCACAAGTTCATTTCATGAGATCTATGGTTATTGGTTAACCAAGTCCCATAAACAAGATTTGTGACCCATGAAATGTTTAGATTTATAAAAGGTTCATATGGTTTTTAAATCAAGTTTAAAAATAACACATAAGTCATAAGTTTCTTATTAAAAGATTTTAAATCATGAACATGATTTTTATAAATATGACGTGACCTATAATGGTCATAGCTTTATCAAATCTTGATTTTAACATGTTATCTACTTGTGTTTATAGATGTATGATGATGCATGCATGAAGAAATGAATGAACATGTAGTGTATACCTTTCTTGCCTAAAGGTACCAAAGAGGATCTAGATGAACAATGAGATTTGAGATCTACTCAAGATGATGAAGAAAACCCTAATATAAATCAAGTTGTGGCCTTAAAGATTTGGCTAGGGCTTGTTTATAGTGATTCCAAGAGAATGATACTACTAATGATTTGTATTAAAGATGACACAAGGATCTTGGTAGATTTAATACTTGGTTTTTGGATGTATATGGCTTTAAGCCGTATGATTGAGAGAGATGAGGATGAGAGAAACAAGCTTAGACTGCATGAGATAATGTGAGAGTATGTGTGTGTGTTTTTGGCTAAAAGGGGAGAGAGAGAGAAGGGAAAAAGGCATGACTTGTCTTGGTAAGAGTATTCTTGCCAACTGTAGGCCATTACGTTCCCCATGCATCTCTTCTTCTTCCACCTAAGGTGGGGTGTCGTGTTAAGCTAACCAAAAAGGGGTAATGGGCCCTTGGCTTGGGCTTATGTTGGGCTTACACACAAAGGCACTTATTCTTGGGCTAGTCCAAGAGTTTAAGTACATGTCTAGTTCACTTACACACATATATCATGGCTACAATACCTAATGTAGTATATTTCCAAATTTGTGTTAAATATTTCCAATATTAAGTATACATCTTACTACTTGTTATCCCTAGTTTTAGGTACATGGTTTAGGCTATGTAACTTATTTATAACCAATATAGATGTAAAGGTATAAGTACATAGTGGGCAAGTTTACACACAACTTATAAAAGTATAGAACATGGGTATGTGTTCTAAGATTAGTGGGTGAAATTTCATTACATAAAATCATGGTAAAATCATAGATTTTACAGGTCGTGGTTAGAAATGGTGAGGACGAATTTGAAGGATTTTTCTCCCTCAGGTAAATACTATTTTAAACCCTAATTATTTTTATTTTTTATTTTATGTTTATTAAATACTTATACAAATTTTAATTTAATGGATTTAGTAAAAAGGAAAAGTGGTAGACTATGGTTGAAGAAAAAAGTATTTTATGGAAATCATAAATAAAAATTGCCAAAAAACTCGTAACTATGTCATCTAGTAAGTGATTTTGATTAAATTGATCTATGATTTATATTTATTTTGCAATTAGTTTTTATATGGTAGACTGTTATGCAGTATTTTTATGATATGTGTTGGCTAAATTATGTTAAGTGTACTAGTTATGTGTTGGCTTGCAGTGGTCTTGCTACGGGTTTGTTGCGGTCTTGATGCGGGCTTGCTGCGGGATTGTTGCGGGCTTGCAGCGGGCTTGCTGCGGGCTTACGATTTTTTAAGATTGTATAACTTTATTCAGATTGTATAACTTTAATGTAGTGTTTTCATTGAATTAATGTAGTTTACAATTACCTATCGGGTCGGAATAAGATACAAAAGGCGGCAGATTTGTTTAGTTGTATGACATTGTGTGTTTGTATGAGCACATTTGTAAAATTTTAATGCAGTGTTTGTATCGAATTAATGCAGTTTGTGTGAGCTATCGGGCTTGAGAAGAGAATAAGATATGTCAGATTTGTTTAGTTGTATGAAATTGTGTGTTTGTATGGGCTTATAACCTTAAAGCAGTTGTTGTATTGAATTAATGCAGATTAGTGTTGCCTATCAGGCCTGAGAATATAAAAAGATACGGACAGATTTGTTTAGTTGTATGAAATTGTGTGTTTGTGTGCGCGCATTTGTAGAACTTTAATGTTGTGTTTATATTGAATTAATGTAGTTTAGGGTTTCCTATCGTGCCTGAGACTATGATAAAATATGGACAGATGTGTTTAGTTGTAGAAAAGTATATGTGTGTGGGTTTATATGCTATTAATGCAGATGACGTAATAAAGCGATGCATCAAGTAATATTAGGAATATTGTCTAGAGTATGAGTCTAGGTTAGGTTATGTTCATAGTGTCTTAGTTGTTTGTGTGTTTGTTTCTTTTTTATGCATTTGATACATTAAACTGATTCGATAGGAACTTGCTTGTTTAGTACTTGATTTTTTTAAGTCGTGCATTAGGAACTTGTGTGTATAGTATGCCTCTAGGTTATCTTACACGCAATGATTCTAGCTGTTTGTATGCTTTTTACTTATTGATGTGGTTGAATTTTTGAGATGATGTAGTAGGAACTTGTGTATGAAGTATGTGTCTAGGTTAGGTTACATGCACAGTGTCTTAGTTGTGTGTGTCTTATAGATGCAGTTTATTTTTTAAAGTGGCGTAGTAGGAAATTGTTTGTGTAGTATGAGTATATGTTAGATTGTGCACATAGTATGTTAGTTTTTTATGCGTTTGTGTCTTGTTGATGTAGCTGATTTTTTGAAGTGATGTAGTGGGAACTTGTCTTTGTAGTATGAGTCTAAAAATTATATGTGGACCTTGAAAACAAGAATGGTGTTCTTGTCACATTGGAAACAATGGGTATTTGATCAAAACAATATTCTGATACAATAGTTATTTTTTTATCTGGTTCATGTGATCAGCTGGTGCATCGGTGTACAAGTCTAGGTTAAGATACAAGCAGATTGATTTAGGTGTACAAGTTTGTGTGCGCGCGCGTTTGTATAAACTTACTACACTGTATAAAGAACTAATGGTACGAACATAGTGATTTAGGTGTACGAGTGTGCTTGTGTGCGCGTTTGTATAACCTTAATGCACTATATGTAAATGAACTAATGTGGTTTACGCTCGCATATCATGTCCGAAACTAGGTTAATGTACGATCAGATTGATTTAGGTGTACGATTGTGAGTATGTGTTGCATTTGTATAACCGTAATGCACTGTTATAAAAGAATTAATGCTTTTTAGGGTTACATGTTGGGTCTGAGTCGAGATTAGGTCACACGTAGTGTCTTTTAGTTGTCCAAAAACGTTAGTGAAATTTTGTGAATGAAATTCTATGAATGAAATTTTGTGCTTTGATGCAGTTTTTTTATTTTGTTATTACTAGGTTTGCATAGGAGAAGTGCGTGTTATGAGGTGTAAAACTAAAAATAGTGTGTGGTTGCTTGACTGTAAAGGGTTAATGCGGTGTTTATAAAGTTTTAATGAAATTTCTGTATAGGTTAACATACAAGCCATACTTTTTAAATTATGGAAATTCTGTTTATGCTTGCTTTTAAAGTTTCGATGCACTGTTTAAAAATTTTTAATGAATTATTTTTTACGGAGTTCAGTGTCTAGTATAGCATACAGGCAATGATTGTTAGATGTTGAATTATGTATATGCTTGCTTGTAAAGTTTCGATGTAGTGTTTAAAAAGTGTTAATGTAGTTTGTGGTTTGTCTACCGAGTTCGGTGTCTAGGTTAGGTTTCTAGCAAATTGCATTATGTGTGTAAAAGTGTGTATGTTTGTCTGCTTGAATAACATTGATGCATTATGGGTAAAAGAATTAATGTGGTTCAAGGTTTCGTATCGGTGTACGAGTCTAGCTTAAGATACAAGCAGATTGATTTAGGTGTACCAATTTGTGTGTGCGCTCTTTTGTATAAACTTACTACACTGTGTATAAAGAACTAATGCAGTGTAGGTTAATTTACGAACATACTGATTTAGGTGTACGAGTGTGCTTGTGTGCGCGTTTGTATAACCTTAATGCACTGTATGTAAATGAATTAATGTGGTTTACGGTCGCATATCATGTCCGAGACTAGGTTAATGTACGATCAGATAGGTGTATGACATTGAGTATATGTTGCATTTGTATAACCGTAATGCACTGTAATAAAAGAATTAGTGCTTTTTATGGTTACATGTCGGGTCTGAGTCGGGATTAGGTCACACGTAGTGTCTTTTAGTTGTCCAAACGTGCTTGTATGGGTGTTTGGGATTGCTGCAGGCTTGATGCAAGCTTGCAGCGAGCTTGATGCGGGCTTACAGCGAGCTTGCAACGGGCTTGCTGCGGGCTTGCAGCGGGCTACAAAGCACATATAAAAACTGCATCAATGTTTAATATTAGCTGCATCAAAATGATATTTCAGATAAATAAAAACAAACATCAATATGTTCACACAAACTTTTAAGAGAATGAAATTTTGTGAATGAAATTTTGTGCTTTGATGCATTTTTATATGTGCTTTGTAGCAACTTAGTGAAATTTTGTGAATGAAATTATGTGAATGAAATTTTGTGCTTTGATGCAGTTTTTATATGTGCTTTGATGTAGTTTTTATATGTGTTTTGTAGCAACGTTAGTAAAATTTTGTGAGTGAAAATTTTTGTATGAAATTTTAGGATTTGATACAGTTTTTATATGTGCTTTGATGCAGTTTTAATATGTGCTTCGTAGCAACGTTAGTGGAATTTTGTGAATGAAATTTTGTTAATTTACGAACATACTGATTTAGGTGTACGGGTGTGCTTGTGTGCGCGATTGAATTTAAGTAAGATTTGACTGTAATGTATCAGATTTTATACATTATTGATATCAATTATTTATGTATGATTCGGCTTGAGCGTTTGGTGAATAGGATTAAACTTGCCTGTTTTTTACTGGTGGTTAAAAAAACGGATAATATATATAGTTACTCACTAGCTTTGGTATGACATATCTACTCATTACTGCTCCACATAAACGACATCTTAAGCCTGTTTTCTCTTCAAGGTAGTTATCACCATGATTCCTCGTTCTCGTGAACATCATCTTCTTCCCTAATGATTGAATCCAATATGCATTAGCATCTTTTAGTTTATCCTTTTTAGTAAAGGACCTCATAATTTGGCATTCATATTCTCTTTTTATGGTATTGATGATATTGGTATCAATCAAATACCGAATGCGAAGGTTAAAATTTGAGCTACTTACATGAAAAAGGCTAAACGAAAAGAAGTTAGTCCATATTAGATTCAATTATTAGGGAAGAAGATGATGTTCACGAGAAAGATAAATCCTGGCCATAGCTACCTTGAAGAGAAAACTGGCTTAATATGTTGTTTATGTGGAGCTTTAAAGAGTAGACATGGGATACCAAAGCTAGTGAGTAACTATATATATTTAGTTTTTGAATGTGTTTGTGTGTGGTTTATGTCATTTCTGATTGATGCAACTTTTCAAATAAAGTAATGTAGTAAGTGTTTATTAGGGCATATAAGGTCAAATTAGGTTACTTGTTGTATGTTTTTTGTGCTTGAAATAATTCTCATAATGATATAATACGTATATGATACTTATGTGTGGCATATAAGGTAAAATTATGCAATATGTATTTCCATGCTTAAGGTCATGTCTGATTAATTCAACTTTTTGTCTTTGTGGCATATAAGGTCAAATTAGGTCCTATGGTAATTTTTTTGCAAACCATAATTTTTTTGTGGTAGACAGAAGCTAAATTAGGTTATGTGTAGTTTTCATTAGTTGTTGCTTGAAGCGGGCTTGTAGAGGGGTTGCTGCGGGTTTAGGTGTTGATGATTTGTGTTTTAGGTGTTCCAAATTATATGAAGTATATACGGGCTGATAATTCTGGATGTATGAATTTGTGATTTTGTGTGCACGCGTATGTATAAAGTTAATGCACTTTTTAAATAGAAGTAATGTAAACCAATTATCTTAGTGTTCTCGTTTGATTTTATAAATCTTACAATAAATCAATAATTGCTTCGATTTGTAATATTTGTATGATAGGATTTACGTTTTTTTTGGTGTTAAGTTGTCGCCCAATAAGATGAACTTAAATATGCGTTATTGAAATTTTTTTGCTTAATGTACTTGACTTAAAACTGTGATGCAACAGGTTTTTGAATGTGGCGTATAAAGTTATGTTAGGCTACGCAGATAATGTTTTAGTATTTTAAATGTATTAAATATATCTTGATGTGGTTTAGGAGGTTAGATTATTTATTTATTCTAGCTATTGCACTTTCTGTATTTAAGTGATGTAATACTTACTTGATGTGGTTTAGGATGTTAGCTTATCTAAAAAACATTGAATTTAGGTAAGATTTGACTGTAATGTATCAGATTTTATTCATTATTGATATGAATTATTTAGGAAATATTTGGTTTAAGCGTTTGGCGAATAGGATTATACTTTGTGTTGTAAAAAAATGGATAATATATATAGTTACTCACTAGCTTTGGTATCACGTATCTGCTCTTTAAAGCTCCACATAAACGACATCTTAAGCCTGTTTGCTCTTCAAGGTAGTTATCACCATGATTCCTCGTTCTCGTTTAACATCATCTTCTTCCCTATCCAATATGCATTAGCATCTTTTAGTTTATCCTTTTTTAGTAAAGGACCTCATAATTTGGCATTCATATTCGCTTTTTATGGTATTGATTATATTGGTATCAATCAAAGACCGAATGCGAAGGTCAAAATTTGAGCTACTTACATAAAAAAGGCTAAACAAAAAGAAGTTGGTCCAAATTGGATTCAATTATTAGGGAAAAAGATGATGTTCACGAGAAAGAGAAATCCTGGCCATAGTTACCTTGAAGAGCAAACTGGCTTAATATGTTGTTTATGTGGAGCTTTAAAGAGCAGACATGGGATACCAAAGCTAGTGAGTAACTATATATATTTAGTTTTTGAATGTGTAATGTGTTTGTGTTTGGTTTATGTCATTTCTCATTGACGCAACTTTTCAAATAAAGTAATGTAGTAAGTGTTTATTGGGGCATATAAGGTCAAATTAGGTTACTTGTTGTGTGTTTTTTATGCTTGAAATAGTTCCCATAATGAATTAATACGTATTTGCTACTTATGAGTGGCATATAAGGTAAAATTATGCAATATGTATTTCCATGCTTAAGGACATGTCTGATTAATTCAACTTTTCGTCCTATGGTAATTTTTTTGCAAACCATAATTTTTTTGTGGTAGACTGAAGCTAAATTAGGTTATGTGTAGTTTTCATTAGTTGTTGCTTGAAGCGGGCTTGTAAAGGGGTTGCTGCAGGTTCAGGTGTTGCAAATTGTATGAATTATATACGGGCTGATGATTCTGGATCTATGAATTTGTGATTTTATGTGCACGCGTATGTATAAAGTTAATGCACTTTCTGAATAGAAGTAATGTAAGTAAATCAATTATCTTACTGTTCTCGTTTGATTTTATATATAATGCAGTAAAGATAGGATTTGTATGATAGGATTTGTAATATTTGTATGATAGGATTTGCGTTTTTTTTGTGTTAAGTTGTCGCCCAAAAAGATGAACTTAAATATGCGTTATGTAAGTAAATGTATTTGGTTGTTTGCTTAATGTACTTGACTTAAAACTGTGATGAAGCTGGTTGTTGAATGTGGCGTATAAAGTTATGTTAGGCTACGCAGATAGTGTTTTAGGTGTTGCAAAAGTGTATATATTTGTGTTTGAATAATTTTTGCATTTGGTGTAAGTAATTGATGAATTATATATGAAATTGTGTGTTTGTGTGAGTACATTTGTATAACCTTAATGCAGATTATTGTTGCCAATTGGGTCAGGTCTAGGATATTATAAGGGTTGATGGTTTTGGATATTAATACGGTTTTTATTAAGTTTCTATATGCTTTTTGATCAAGTATGTAAGGTTTCATTTAAATAGTTAATATATAATGCAGTAAAGAAAAAGAAAAAAGATACATAGATAAAAGATACATAGTTACTCAATAGCTTCGGTATCACATGTTTGCTCTCAAAGATTACTCCACATAAACGACATCTTAAGCCCGTTTCCTCTTCAAAGTAGATATTGCCATGATTCCTTTTTCTCGTGAACATCATCTTTATGCCCAATAATTGAATCCAATATAAATTAGCATCTTTTTGTTTATCCTTTTTAGTAAATGATCTCATAATTTGGCATTCATATTCTCTTTTTCATGGTATTGATGATTTTTGTATCAATCAAAGACCGAATGCGAAGGTCAAATTTTTGAGCTACTTACATTAAAAAAGGCTAAACAAAAGGAAGTAGGTGCATATTGGATTCTATTATTGGCAAGAAGATGGTATTCACGAGATAGAGGAATCGTGGCGATGTCTTCTTTGAAGAGAAAATGTAACACCTCATTTTGATAATGGAATGTCACGCGTAATTATGGCGTGTCATCAAAGCATACAGGGATAAATGTATAAAACATTACATGACCATAGGGATAACCGGAATCAAACATCGGTTCCCAAACACAAGCCCAAAACATAATAAAGCAAAAGAAATGAATGAAAGACTACACAAGCATAACTATATGAAGGCAAAAGGAAAAGAAGTCTCTAGCAGCTTCCATCCTATGCACGTCCTCCAAATGCTCAAGTCTTTCCTAGGGTACCTGCCGTTTTGGGACATGGAAAGGAAAGTAACGGCTGAGCAAAACGCTCAGTGCACGGATATAGACATAGTATGAATGACTAAGCATAATAAAGACTTAATAGCAGCGGAAATGTATAAGTCCTGAAAAACCTGGAACATGTTCATAAAACTGGTTTTATAGTTTGAAAAGCCTTATGTTTATCTTATGAAAATTGTTTTACATATTTTACCATTAGCCAATATAGGTCATGAAAATCCACCGTGCATGAATACTTGGAGGGGTGACCTCATCATGCAAATTAGAGGGGCTGCCTCTAATTTAATATACTGGCTTTTGGGTAGGAGGGATCAGCTCCTTGTGAAGGATGCAAGGCACACACCACATTCACCATGAAATCCGGACTGAAAACATGTAACTAGGATGCACCCATACGCCCCACATGATAAATATAAATAAATGGCGAAAAGCTGAAGGGACGCCACGAGCAATCACTCCGCCGTGGTGAAGTCATAACATCAGTGCCTCTAATGTTATGGTTATGGTACCTCCATAACTAGGTGAAACTGGTCATGCATGTATATGGCTATAGGTAATCATATTTAAACATAAGAAATCAAACTCATACTTATACTACGGGAAAACAGTTGGCTGCATACGGGGAAATCCTAATAAGGAAAGAATGTCCATACTGAAAGGACGGGAATCCGTACCTTATGTCCAGTGAACGAGAATGATGAACTGCGAGAATCCTACTTCCGAAACACTAGTGCTACATAAATACGTACATGAAATAAGTATTTGCTTACTATATACATAGTTGGTTTTATATCATGTCTTAGCTTATTTTATGTGTTCTTACTATTTTACACTGTTTAGAGCCTTAAACTATGTTAAATCCTATATTCTGTTCATTCTGATTAAGTATTTCTGATATTTCATGTGTTATTATACTTACTGTGTAATAATAAATAACTTTCCAAAAATAGCAGGCTTCCTTAAATAGAAAGTTTCCAAAAAGTAAAAAGTTTCCAAAAATAGAAAGTTACCAAAAATAGAAAGTTTCCAAAAATAGAAAGTTTCCAAAAATAGAAAGTTTACAAAAATAGAAAGTTTCAAAAAATAGATTTACTGCTTAAAATAGATAAGTTTCTAAAAATAGAAAGTTTCCATAAATAGATTAGCTGCCTTAATTAAATAAGTTTCCATAAATAGATTAGCTGCCTTAAATAAATAAGTTTCTAAAAATAGCTGGTTTCCATAATTAGAAATAAGCTGGTTAAATAAGCTAAGTAAATAAGCCTAAGTATTTTCATGATTATTTTCTAAGTCATATGATATATTATATAGTTTAATAATTATTTCATGTAATTTAATTAAACTATAGGTTATAATATTTAATTAAAGTATGACATGTTTTTAATTAAATATATTAAATACTTAGGTTAAAATATGTATTATTAAATATTAATAATATAACCTAAGTCATGTTAATTAATTAATTATATCCATGGTATTTAAAATAATTAATTAATTATAAGTCTTAAATATTAATACTTAGGTTAAAATAATTTCATGATCATTAATAATTAGTTAACCTAAGTCATGTTATTAAATTAATTACATCTTTTTTTAATTTAATTTTAACATAAGTTCATAACATAAAAAAAAACTAACATAACCATGAACCGGATCTAAGCTTAAAAACATGAACCGGACATGAATCGACACCGTAACCCGAACCAAATCAAGGTACCCCTTGCTGCCGTGGGACCCACACGCACCAACCAAGACCATAAGGTCTTGGTGGTGGTCGGCTAGGCAAACCGAAACCCCCTTGGGGTCGGTTGCAGCCTGCGGCCAAATCCAAAACACCCCTTAAATCGACCCTTTGATTTAATTAATCATCAAAACATGTTAGATCTATGTTTAATTAATATGTTTTTATAAAAACATCACATGTTCATAATTAATAAAAAGATTAAATTAAAAGAAAAGGTTTAAAAAGGTTTTACCGTATTCGTGGATCAAGAGAACGAAGAACAAACACGAACAATCAACAAATCTTCAAGATCAAAGATCAAAGAATCACCTTGTATGGTGATCCATGGGTGGCGGCACAAAGAGAGAAGGAGAAGGAGGGTTTTTAGGTTTTCTTAAAAATCTTCTGTAAAGATTAAATGAGTAGTGAAAAATATCCCTTTTCCTTTTTAGTGAAAAATTGATGGGCTAAGCCCATCCCTCCTCCTAAATTCATGGTAATGGGGCCCACAAGGGTAACCCGGATGTTTTCCGTGTCTAATTAATAAGTTACACGTTCGCGATTATTTGTGTTCGTGTTTTAAGTGTTCTCGTTACGTAAATATCGTGATCTAATATATTTAATTACGCTCGTAATAAATATATATATACGTAATTAATAATAGTTCGTGTTTTAATTACGTTCATGATTTCATGATCGCATGTTCGTGATTAATTATTGTTAAATAATTATTACGGATCGTGCATATAAAATACTTATCGTGTTCTAACACGTACGTAATACGTAAAATCCTAACACGTAATCGTAATCATGCTATATTAGGAAAGTTTTTACCAGTACGTATGATCCTAAGGGTACTATGCATGGTAAAAGCATGCGGGTTTTACAACTCTTCCCCCCTAAAAAGAATAATTCGTCCCCGAATTATAGATAAAGTAACTGGAAGCCAAACATACCCGAATCAGACTGGAAAGGTATGCAAAATAACGGAAATAAAGGTGACATGGTAGAAGGGAACGTGGAACGTGACATGTCTTGAAAAGACATGGAATGTGACGTGACTGAAAGGACATATCAAATCGATAAGAGAAAAACGGATAAGAAGTCCGGATGAACTTGTCCGTTTCCAAGTGGCTTCCCTCTTGGAACGGTTCCTTCATAAGATCTTGACACGAATGATAAGTCTTGGTCCTCCTGACCTTGACTTGGAATACGAAGAAGTTCTTGGTTATCAACGTAAGGTAGATCCCCTAAATTCGATCGATGGAAAAAGAATTAATCGTGTAAGAGTAACTGAAACGTTACTATGAAAGACAATCTGACTTAACTGTTAACTAGAAACGATGCGCGAGACATAAAGAAACGTAGTACGTGAAAAATTTTGAACGTGATATGTGAAAAATTTTGAACGTGCTACGTGGAGATATGTCGAGTGTAGTATGAGTAAACATATCGTGATCCATGATACGTGTAGCGTATCTTGATCATGATATGAGGAACGTGGAATGAACATGACATGTGAAACATATCGTGATCATAGAATATAATGGCGGTAACGACAAACACTAGAAGGTGAGACATAGATTATGACGAGAAACGTCTATCTGAGGATAGGGAGTTATACCAAACTTGGGTCTGGTCTCTCAAGTTCTTGCAAACTACCCATAATGAAAAAGAAATGAACGTAAAATCGTAAACCAAAATACGATCATGAACGTGAATAGTGTCATGAACGCGAGCGCGAAAACAAGTCGTGAAATTAGAATAAGGATGTGGACGTAAACAAGGAGCACAAATGCGAAACCTTGCATGTCCCTATTACTGAGGGATTACCAAGTGATCAAATGAGCCTTGGCTGGAACATGTTCGATAAATTTGTTTGTTCTGAAATCCTTACGGATGTAAGGATTCTGTAGACTTGATCAAACTGTTTGCAATAACCCAGATAGCATCATGCTTCATCTGAGTTTGCGTTAAACTGGTAACCAAATCCGTGGAGATCTTGTCCCATTTCTATTTACAATTTCAGATGATGAAAACATCCCAGTCTGTTGGTGTCCTATCTTAGCCTATTTGTATGACAGGTATAAAGATATGAACGTAACTGTATCTTGCTTCATCGAACTTGATACATAGGAGTTTGCGAAACCCTGAGTCTCTAAATCAAGACTTCTCCTAGCGTAGGATTTTCTAGAACACCTAATGTAGTGTAGGTTTCTCTCCTTTACGCATAAGCTGAGTCATGGTAAGATTAACCATAAAACCCATGTGATTCAGTGTGTTACTGTAATCAAACAGAATTGATATTGGAAAAATTTCCAGGGTAGAATTTCTCTTGTCATAGAGTTAGGCTTAGAGGAAATCAGGTTATCCTCAATGAAAACGCTGATGACTTTGTTTAGGAGTTCATGGAAACTCAATTATTAAGTCCATAATGTTGTTGGAGCATTGATGAGACTAAATCAAAATTATAAATCCAGCATGACCGAGTCGTGTACGAATAGCAGTCATGGACATGTCCTGCTGTTTCATTCGTCACTGTTGGCAGCATGATCATGAGTTCGATCTTGGAAAAGTGATTAACACCATACGGTTGATTGGACATGTTGTCAATATGTGGAGGAGAATAACGGTCATGGATGGTGATTTGTTTAAGTCAACGGTAGTCGACACATAATCTCATGGTACCATCCTTCTCCTTGTAGATTCTTCTTGAATGTATAGGAAGACTTTGGAATAATCAACTGGCTATGCATAAAAGAATTAAGTGGTCGTGTCTTACTGACAGCTAGAAAATTTTAGCGACCATGGCTAACAACGCACATGCTTGTAAGCATAGATAATTTGTACAGATTTTCCCGATGGAAAATCAAGCTGAATGTATTCAGGAGCCCGAACATTACTGTACATAATTATGAGTCGTAGCATGGTGTGTTGTTCATAGTACATAATTAGGATAAAAATTCATCTCGTGTCTGTCCGAGGAAATGCGTTAGCAGCTTGGATCTCATCATTAAGCTGACGGAAAACCTTCGTATACGTGGGAATACGAAAGGCGTCCTTCATGGTCATGAATATATGAACCATGGTGAAAGAATGAAAGTGACACCAGCAACGTGACAGTTCTCACTAATACGTCGATAATGGTATTGAAATTCTTGTGGCCTGATTAATACATGACACAACAAAATGGATATACCCTTGGAGGGTACCCTGAATTTCTTAGACATGTTCCATAGTTGGACGTGAGTCATGTGTCTTGACTCATGTCTTGGAACTATAAGCATGACATATGTCTTGACTGGTGTCTTGACATGTGTCTTCAGAAAGTATACGTGAGACATGTGTCTTGACTGATGTCTTGACATGTGTCTCGAGATGTGAAACAAATATAACCACAATATAAGGTTAATATGCCAGAATTGGCGGATCGGTTGGCCTTCTGATCATTTGTATGTCTGATCACGTCCGCGGCCGGAGCCTCGGTTGCGATTTCTAGGATAGTTTCTGTCATAGTAGTGGTTACTATCGTCCTGTCTGTCAGTTCCATGACGGTCATTCTCATGACCGTGATTCATGTAACTATTTAGCTGAGTGGCCGGCTGGTACCGGTTTGCACTCATATGGCTGAAATGACAACTGAATGACTATGACATGTAACTAAGAATTAGGGACAATGATTGATGGAAATCGTCTGATGGTGAAGCATCTTCTCGTCCAATTGCTTTGCTCCGACGCCTTTGTCTTCGTCTTGTAGGATCTCCAGGTTGTGAACAGCATCAGCATCTCGTAGCGTCTCCGAACGTCAGCAGCATCAACCTTTAGTAACATCTCCCAGTTATGAGCGGCATCAGCAATCTTGTAGAATATCAGCAATTGAAAATACGCCTTAGGTGATTCAGAATCGACTAGCGAATACTCGTGCAGTATTGCAAGTGAAATACACATGGATTTAGGTACGTGTAATACACATGGAATACGGTACAAGGAGTACACGTCGAATGCACATGAAACGATCGGTATGGGGTCGATCATTTATCATGATCTAAAGAAAGTATATCATTTAAACGGTTAGGAAAACCATCATGATAACCTGGCAAAGCCAGTATATACCTCATTCTGGTTGCATAGAGAAACGCTAGAGTGTGGTTACACAAAATTCAACGATGATTTGCCTGACAGCATGATCAATGAAAATCAACCATGACTATCATGAAAGCAGGATTCAATGAAATCTAACAATGTCTTGCAGGACAGCGTAAATAACAAAAGAGGCGTAAAACATAATCAACATGAAGACGGAATTATCATGAAGAAACATGAAACCATCTATCACGAAGAAGTGTATAACATAATCAGCATGAAACTGAAGTTAACCATGACAGTATGAAAACATACTTGACATAAAAACATAATAACTTATGAGGGGACATGAAAAAAATTTATGCCAATTTAAATCATGAGAAAAATTTTATGCATGAAAAACAGTGCATGAATGTGTAATGTAGTTTATAAAACCTTTATATGTGCGAGGGAACGCCTATGGGTCAGTTCCAAAACAAAAGACATGGCGAGGGGACGCCTATGGGTCGGTCCCAAAGTTAAAAGTTTCGATAAAAACACATGCGACTAAATAGGGCCAGTCCTGTACCAACCATTACTTAGTCATAATCCCTGCAGTAATGATACATGAAACATAAATAAATGAAACTCATATGTCAAAACTTATCAGAAAAAAAATTATGTGACTAATTATGAACTATTGGGGTTCAGTCCACATAGCCACTGTTCACGAGGAACATTATGCATGAAACAATGCCACATAACTAAATATGAATGGCGGTTGTCCATCCATATTAGCAAAACAATATCGATGAAAACATCAAGGTTAAAACCTCAAGGTGCTGAAAACATCATGGTTAAAACAACAATACGCTAAAAACATCAATACGTAGAATAACAGACGTTGGCTTAGGAAGCTCCTGGTGACTACCCACTAGTCACAAGTCGAGTTTTAGAGCCTACAGGTCGAAACCTGGCTCTGATACCATAATTGTAACACCCCATTTTGATAATGGAATGTCACGCGTAATTATGGCGTGTCATCAAAGCATACAAGGATAAATGTATAAAACATTACATGACCATAGGGATAACCGGAATCAAACATCGGTTCCCAAACACAAGCCCAAAACATAATAAAGCAAAAGAAATGAATGAAAGACTACACAAGCATAACTATATGAAGGCAAAAGGAATAGAAGTCTCTAGCAGCTTCCATCCTATGCACGTCCTCCAAATGCTCGAGTCTTTCCTAGGGTACCTGCCGTTTTGGGACATGGAAAGGAAAGTAACGGCTGAGCAAAATGCTCAGTGCACGGATATAGACATAGTATGAATGACTAAGCATAATAAAGACTTAATAGCAGCGAAAATGTATAAGTCCTGAAAAACCTGGAACATGTTCATAAAACTGGTTTTATAGTTTAAAAAGCCTTATGTTTATCTTATGAAAACTGTTTTAAATATTTTACCATTAGCTAATATAGGTCATGAAAATCCACCGTGCATGAATACTTGGAGGGGTGACCTCATCATGCAAATTAGAGGGGCTGCCTCTAATTTAATATACTGGTTTTTGGGTAGGAGGGATCAGCTCCTTGTGAAGGATGCAAGGCACACACCACATTCACCATGAAATCCGGACTGAAAACATGTAACTAGGATGCACCCATACGCCCCACATGATAAATATAAATAAATGGCCAAAAGCTGAAGGGACGCCACGAGCAATCACTCCGCCGTGGTGAAGTCATAACATCAGTGCCTCTAATGTTATGGTTATGGTACCTCCATAACTAGGTGAAACTGGTCATGCATGTATATGGCTATAGGTAATCATATTTAAACATAAGAAATCAAACTCATACTTATACTACGGGAAAACAGTTGGCTGCATATGGGGAAATCCTAATAAGGAAAGAATGTCCATATTGAAAGGATGGGAATCCGTACCTTATGTCTAGTGAACGAGAACGATGAACTGTGAGAATCCTACTTCCGAAACACTAGTGCTACATAAATACGTACATGAAATAAGTATCTGCTTACTATATACATAGCTGGTTTTATATCATGTCTTAGCTTATTTTATGTGTTCTTACTATTTTACACTGTTTAAAGCCTTAAACTGTGTTAAATCCTATATTCTGTTCATTCTGATTAAGTATTTCTGATATTTCATGTGTTATTATACTTACTATGTAATAATAAATAACTTTCCAAAAATAGCAGGTTTCCTTAAATAGAAAGTTTCCAAAAAATAGAAAGTTTCCAAAAATAGAAGTTACCAAAAATAGAAAGTTTCTAAAAATAGAAAGTTTCCAATAATAGAAAGTTTCCAAAAATAGAAAGTTTCCAAAAATAGATTTACTGCTTAAAATAGATAAGTTTCTAAAAATAGAAAGTTTCCATAAATAGATTAGCTGCCTTAATTAAATAAGTTTCCATAAAGAGATTAGCTGCCTTAAATAAATAAGTTTCTAAAAATAGCTGGTTTCCATAATTAGAAATAAGCTGGTTAAATAAGCTAAGTAAATAAGCCTAAGTATTTTCATGATTATTTTCTAAGTCATATGATATATTATATAGTTTAATAATTATTTCATGTAATTTAATTAAACTATAGGTTATAATATTTAATTAAAGTATGAAATGTTTTTAATTAAATATATTAAATACTTAGGTTAAAATATGTATTATTAAATATTAAAAATATAACCTAAGTCATGTTAATTAATTAATTATATCCATGGTTTTTAAAATAATTAATTAATTATAAGTCTTATATATTAATACTTAGGTTAAAATAATTTCATGATCATTAATAATTAGTTAACCTAAGTCATGTTATTAAATTAATTACATCTTTTATTAATTTAATTTTAACATAAGTTCATAACATAAAAAAAAACTAACCAAACCATGAACCAGATCTAAGCTTAAATACATGAACCGGACATGAATCGACACCGTACCCCGAACCAAATCGGGGTACCCCTTGCTGCCGTGGGACCCACACGCACCAACCAAGACCATAAGGTCTTGGTGGTGGTCGGCTAGGCATCCCGAAACCCCCTTGGGGTCGGTTGCAGCCTGCGGCCAAATCCAAAACACCCCTTAAATCGACCCTTTGATTTAATTAATCATCAAAACATGTTAGATCTATGTTTAATTAATATGTTTTTATAAAAACATCACATGTTCATAATTAATAAAAAGGTTAAATTAAAAGAAAAGGCTTAAAAAGGTTTTACTGTATTCGTGGATCAAGAGAACGAAGAACAAACACGAACAATCAACAAATCTTCAAGATCAAAGATCAAAGAATCACCTTGTATGGTGATCCATAGGTGGCGGCACAAAGAGAGAAGGAGAAGGAGGGTTTTTAGGTTTTCTTAAAAATCTTCTGTAAAGATTAAATGAGTAGTGAAAAATATCCCTTTTCCTTTTTAGTGAAAAATTGATGGGCTAAGCCCATCCCTCCTCCTAAATTCGTGGTAATGGGGCCCACAAGGGTAACCCGAATGTTTTCCGTGTCTAATTAATAAGTTACACGTTCGCGATTATTTGTGTTCGTGTTTTAAGTGTTCTCGTTACGTAAATATCGTGATCAAATATATTTAATTACGCTCGTAATAAATATATATATACGTAATTAATAATAGTTCGTGTTTTAATTACGTTCATGATTTCATGATCGCATGTTCGTGATTAATTATTGTTAAATAATTATTACATGATCGTGCATATAAAATACTTATCGTGTTCTAACACGTACGTAATACGTAAAATCCTAACACGTAATCGTAATCATGCTATATTAGGAAAGTTTTAACTAGTACGTATGATCCTAAGGGTACTATGCATGGTAAAAGCATGCGGGTTTTACAGAAAATGGGCTTAAGATGTCGTTTATGTTGAATTGAAAACTTTGAGAGCAAATATGTGTTACCGAAGCTATTGAGTAGCTATGTTATCCTTGTTTATTGTTGAAGATATAAGTCACTCATGCAGTAAACTTTGATTGTGTATAAGTCACTGATGCGAAGTTTGATTATGTATAAGTCACTCATTTATTTTCATTTGTTGAATGTGATAATAGCTAACCGTGTGAATTTATTGTCTTACAGGTAGTAATGATAATGAAACGGATCAAAATGAAGAGATAGCAAGCAAAAGATCATCAAAAAGGCAAAAACTTTTTTCAACCAAATCTGTCGATACGAGAAAACATGCCGAGGGAGACGAACCCGAAGAAAGTAGCCATCGGGCAAAAAAGAAAAAGAGCCAAAATTCGGATGGAAATGATTTACCTGATCAAAATCAACTAGAATCAGATGATATTTAGAATACTCTAAAGCAAGCGAAAAAGAGAAAAGGTTTTTCTTTAATACATTTGAATTTAAGTTTTGATGCAGTAGTGGTCAGATATTTTAAAGGACGGCTAAACGTAGATTGCGTTATATACGAAAATGTAGGTTAATGTATCAAACGAAAAATTTAGAATTATTTAGGGAACATCATTTTGATCGAAGTTAATATAAATTGTGATGTAGTGGTCTGTTGTGTTTAATGAAGTTTGTGTCATTTGCGGAAATGTGTTTATGATACAATATGTGTTTGTTTGCTAGGTTGTTTGCTTAATGCATTTAATTATACGTTATGATGCAGTATGTGGTAATCATGTGTATGTATGAGTTAGGCTACTAGGTTAAATGTGTTTTTATGCTAGGTTGTTTGCTAAATGCAAAATTCTTTCTTAGCATTATGTATGGTAGGTTTTATTTACAGTAGGTTTTTTATAGTTGTGTACTTGATGTAGCTATTTGTATTGGTGTGATGCAGTTACTTTTACATGTGTTTTAGCTGTCCAAAGTTTTTTTTAAAGTGATGCAGTAAATCTACATTGTGATGCATTATGTAGAGTAGTTTTTTTACAATAAGTTTTTTTAGTTGTGTACTTGATGTAATTATTTGTATTGATGTGATGCACTGAAATTTAAACTATGATGCAGTAAATCTACATTTGTGTTGCATTAGTTTGGTATGATGTAGTTATTTTTTGCACTATGGACAGTAGGTTTGTTTTAGTTTTGTACTTGATGTAGTTACTTGTGTTGGTGTGATGCACTTAATTTTATTTTTTGATGCAGCAGGAAAAATGTGAGTGATGCTCCGTCACCTGTTGATGTAAATAAGTTGAAGGGTAAAATATTGAGTCTTGGAAACAACATAGATGTTGTTGGGAAAATGGCAAAGAAAGGCACTGAAGTGGGTGTAGATAAGTTGGTTGGGAAAAAGAAAATGGCAAACACTAAAGTAGGTGTAGATAAGTTGGTTGGGAAAAAGAAAATGGCAAAGAAAATAAAGATATTCACGATAGTCAAATAGTCGTTGTAAAACAGAAAGTTGCTATTAAAGGAAAAAAGAAGGTTAGTAATGATGATGTATTGGAGAAAGCACCTCTATCGATTGATGATGAAAATATGGATTCTGATGGTAAAAAAAGGTTACTTTTCCTAATATTAATTCAAGAATATCATCCAATCATTTGAAGTGTGTATTTGGAATATTTAACAAACGCTCAGGTTGAGACTATACAGGAAATGGGCTTAGGAGAATATTATAATAATTTTGATTACCCTTCCATTCCATCAAAGCTTGTGTACTGGGTTGCGTTTTTTGTTCTCTATTTTATTCACTTCACCATGGTTGATTAATAGAAAATAGATGAAAAGAATGAAGATTTCTAAAGATAGAAAGTAGTGAGAGAAAGTAGAGAGAAGGTGGAGAAACTTTGTGAAATTAGATTAAGAAAAATGAGAACATCCACCCTCCTAACATGCTAGGAGGGTGCTTATATAGTCCACCCACATGCGGGATCTCTAATGGACTATATGTTTTGGGTCGGGCTTGAATAAATGCTTAGTACCTTGAAAGAGTCCTTTTAGGCTAACCATCAAGCCCGTAATGTCATGACTATTTTAACTGACTATTAAAACGTTCTAATAAATATTACAATATAAACCTATGACCGAACATTCTTGTTTGACTCAATATTTTGAGGCTAACAATCTACCCCAATGTGAGGTCATTCCTCTTCGTTATTTGGAGATCAATGGAGATTACGAATTTCGTCATAAATGTGTCTTGAACGTGTAATAGTAGTTTTGTTCCTTCATGCTGTGATCTTTGAGCCTTTGCCGTTGTCTTTCGACTTTGTCTTTTATCTTGAGATCTTCAAATCATTCTTGACTTATCTTTGCCAACTTGCTATCTTGTGTCTTTATCCACATGCTCATACTTTGCACAATCTTGAAAGCTTGCTAACAGTCTCCTTTGAAGAGAGGTCATTCCTCTACATTAATTGATAAGGAAGATTTTGATCATCAGAGTTGCGGAAGTCTTTAGCTTTCTTAATTGTTGAATGTCTTTGGGCATGAGTATGTGGTTTTGAATCTTTGACTTTGTTGAGTACACCGTAACGTCACCTTCTTGAGACAAAACATAGACACGGACTGTATGGATTTGACATTCGTCCTTGATCGGTAGCGTTTTACCTCCGGTCAGTGAAGACCGTTACACAATATTAAATATCGTACCTGTGATTAGGTAGATTCAATTAAGAACCTCCTTGATAGGGTTTCACGACAGTACTAGCCGTTCTTTTTACTCGACCGTCTCAAAGCAAGACTGCGAGCATAAAGAGTGAATCGGTTGGATAAATATCCGCTTGATTAAAGTCATCAATTCAAATTCCTGGAACAAGTTTGATTCATTAAAGAATCTTACCATTGTTGCTTTCCAGTTGACACAAGCTTGATTCATAAGAATCTCACAAGTTACCTACCGTAGCGCTGTTTAATGTTGACGCTAGAAGTATTTCCATTCGTCACTGTGAATATTAATAAATATCACTCTGAATGTTCTGGCACGACTATAAAGATATTGCGTAGAAACCTGAAACAATTTTGAATCGATAAAGAAACAAACCACTGTTGCTTTTTAGTTTTACATATGTTCAATTCATAAAGAATCTTACACATGACCTAGCCCAGTGCTGTCTGATCTTAACACTGGAAGGATTTCCACTCATCATTGTGAATACTAAGTAGTATCACTCTGAGTGTTCTAGCAATATCGCAAGGATATAGCGTAGGACTCTCTTGATCTTCATCCATGTGTCCTAACGAGATTTGATTGATCTCTTGGCTCTAGACTCGATTTGTGCACTTTTAGTGATCGGAGGCTGGAGCAGATGCCACCTATTCGATATCAACTATCTCGGAGTGAGAAAGTCAATAGAAGTCGTGTTGATCTCCGTGACAATAAAACAAACTTCTTTTGAGAGAAGCCTGAGTCAGCTGGGGAGGGGTTGTGCATTACATCACTGGGTCCATGATGTGTCGTCTTCATGATGTGTTGACCCGGTTTCTGCCTAAGTTGTATGGAGGGCTTCTTTGTTTACACCCTTTATCCTTACATTTCTTTTTCATTCTTCAACCCCTTCAATGCTTACTAAGACATCATTACTAGCACCTTGTTGTGATTGTTCCAGTGCTAGCATGAATACTTAGTCGGCATTCAGCTACGTTCACATTCTACTCCATCTTTCCTAAGGACTTCTAATAATCTATTGGATTTTCCCTGGGAAGATCCCTCCGGTTCTGGTCGGATCATAGGACTTAAACCTAACCACACTTTTGACACCAATAACGTCGTGAATTAAAGATGTTGTGGGGTTTTTTCGTAGCCATGAGTGCTTGAGTCTTTAGATCACATTTTAATCACATTTTCTCCTCTATCTCTAATATATAAAATCTTTTGATATTAGAGATACCAAATTTGATTAAAATATATTTTGAAAAATAGTCTTGAAACTCTTCGGGAGAAGAATGTGTCAAACTAGCATGAATTTGGAACGCTCCCCCTCAAAAATTGATCCAATAGAATTGTCATTACGAGGATATGATCCACATTAATCTTTTGAAGATAGGAGTTGTTGAACACACAATTTTAGAAAGATTTTGAATATCATTGAGAAATTCTTGAAAAAATTATGTTCAATGCTTTTTGAAAAATCAATTCTTTTTGGCGAAAAGGTTTTTCTAAAGCATAAACTTGAGTTCTTAGATTTTGAATGTCTTGACAAATTCACTCAAGTGTAAGAATATTGCTCTTCTTTTGCTGAGGGTAATATATATATATATATATATATATATATATATATATATATATATATATATATATATATATATATATATATATATATATATATATATATATATATATATATATATATATATATATATATATATATATATATATATATATATATATATATATATATATATATATATATATATATATATATATATATGGCATTAAAGCGTACACTCCCCCGTGAATATAGATCTGGGTTGCAATCTGAAAGTGATTACAAGCCATTGTGTTGAGCTTAAAACGTTGAATGTTTTGTGACAAGCTCAACCCAAGATAGATTGCGCTACCCGTTGTTAAAAAAGTTGTCCAAAAGAGACAATTTCTTTTAGAAAATATAGAAATGGCATGTTTTGAAAAATATTTACAACTTTCATTCGAGCTTTATGTACACACCCGTGTCGTTATTGAGCGACATTTCTAGGTACGTCCATATTATCGATACTGAAAGACATGTTGAGAAGAATATTTTTGGATTTTCAAAGTTTTTTAATTTTGTATTTTACTTTTTCATTAATATTTACAAGTAGATGTTTGATAGATGAATAAAGCAGGCTTCTTTGCCAGAATCTCCAGTTCTGCTGGAGTCAAACATCTCATACCAATTTGCCTAACTAGATACGCAAACCTCTCTTTCGAAAGAGCTTTTGTAAACAAGTCAGCTAATTGGTAATCAGTTCCAACAAAGTAAAGTTCAACAATACCCTTTTCAACTTGTTTCTTAATGAAGTGATATCTGACATCAATGTGCTTCGTGCGGGAATGTTGTACCTGATTGCAGGAGATGGCTATGGCGGACTTTGAGTCACAGTACATAGGTACTTTATCAAAGTGGAAGCCATAATCCGTGAGTTGTGTTCTCATCCAAAGAACTTGAGCACAACACGTAGATAGAGACACATTCTCCGCTTCGGCTGATGACAGTGATGTGCAATCCTGCTTCTTGGAAGACCATCCCACAAGCTTATCTTGACCTAGAAATTGTGCACCACCAGAAGTACTTTTACGTGTATCAAGACACCCTGCATGATCAGAATCTGAATAGGCCGTTAAAAAGAAACTGGTTTCCTTCGGATAATAGAGTCCCATGTGAATGGTATTCTTAAGGTACCGAAAGATCCGTTTAACCTCCTTGAGGTGCTTTTCAGTGGGTCGTGCTTGATATCGTGCACAATAACATGTAGCATGTGATATATCTAGTCGGCTTACTGTTAAGTACATGAAGGAGCTGATCATGGAACCATATCTCGTTTGATCTATGGCATCTCCCTCCAAATCAGCATCTAGGGATGTGGTTGATAATGGTGTCCCAACGGGGTCACATGATGTCATACCATGCTTTTTGATTATCTCTTGACAATACTTAGCTTGGTTAATAAAGATACCACTTGGGAAACCCTCAACCAAAGTACATCCAAAAACGTGAAGGTGTTTGAGTGAAGGTTTTCGATCATGAATTATGTGATATGGTGTCTTTTCGTGTCATGGGATAATTAAGGAGCGGTTTTGTGTGTAGCATGCGGTTGACATGGCTTCGGCCCAAAAATATAATGGTAGTTTTGAAGCGGATAATAATGTTCGAGTTGCCTCAACCAAAGTACGGTTTTGTTTTTCAACAACGCCGTTTTGTTCGGGTGTTCGAGCAATAGATGTTTCATGTTCAGTTCCTTCAGCTTCAAAATAATTTCTCAGAGTTGAATTCAAAAATTTTGTGCCTCTGTCAGTACGAACCACTTTTACTTGAGCTTGAAGACCACGTTGTATCAGTTTAAGGAAGCTGATGAGAACTTCGGGTGTTTCATCCTTGGACCTCAAGAAGTGAGTCCATGTGTACCTTGAGTAATCATCGACAATGACCATAACATATTTCTTTCCATTGATACTATAAACACGCATGGGACCACACAAATCTATATGAAGAAGATCTAACCGTCCTTTAGAGCTTGGTGTAGTCTTTGTTTTGAAGCTACTTCGTTTAGATTTACAAAGCTCACAAGAAGAACAAAGATGATCTTTGATGAATTTTAAGTTTGGATGGCCTCTCACAATATCTTTCTTGGAAAGCAAGTTGATGGTATCAAAATTAAGATGAGATAAACGTTGACGCCATAACCATGCCTGAGTCGTTGAAGCTTTAGCCATGAAGCAAATTAGAGTTAATGAAGTTGTGTCTTGAAGTGAAATTGTGTAAAGATCAGTACCCCGTGTACCGATAAGTAAGTCATTCCCATCATAATGACGAACAAAACATGTCTTCTTTCTGAACGCAACCTCCAAATCCGCATCACAGAATTGACCAACCGAGAAAAGATTTTGATTGATCCCTTCGACGTAGTATACCCTTTTGATCATGATATTCCCTTGAACCAAATCTCCATATCCTAGGATCAGTGCAAATTGATCATTTCCGAATCGGACCGTACCCAGGAACTTCTCCACGAAGTTAATTAGAAGCTTGAGATTCCCCGTCATGTGCTTCGTGCATCCGGAGTCCAGTATGAAGAGAATTATTTGTATCACCTGCAGAAGAGTTAGAACACGATGGAGCATTTGCTAAACTGGATACCACAGTAGTTGTGATTGTAGAATTATTAGTGTCCTTAGCAACATTTAAAGGCATACTAACACTCGTTGTGACATTTTTTGTCCTAACTTTAGGCATCCATTTATATCCTGGAGGACATTGATTAGCAAACCACCATTTCCAAGACTTGCTAGCAGACTCATATATTTTCGAAATTCTGCTTCTAGGATTCTTAGTGGTGGAGTTTGATGCAATACTTTTCTTAGTGGGGGTTGCACCAGAATGGTTCACTTTGTGTTTGGGTTTACTAGCACTAATAGGCATCGCAACTTGCTTCTTAGTTCTAGTATCTGCGCCTTTGACATTATTCATAGCACACATCGAATGATTAGCATTAGCATATTTTCCACATTTGACACAAACAAATTTCACATTCATAGCATTCAAATCATTCAAATCATTCAAATCGTCATTACATGCGATTACAGACTTTTTATTCTTAAAAACATTCAAATTCCTAGGGTGTGCTTCTACTTCCTTCATCTTCCCTTGACTCTTGTGTTTCCAGACCTTATCATTCACTTGAGTGCTCTTAAGCTGAGGCCGGCTAACACTAGCAGTGGATACTACTCCTGTAGTAGAATATACACGAATATTAGTGTTTCTAGAAGTCTGAGGCGAGTGCCTATCTATGTTTGTGAGTTTAGTGGTCATTCTATACATCCATGGTTTAATCACATTATTGTGCTTAACGATTGGTGCTATATCATTCCGTATGGGTTGAGTATGTGGTAACCTTTCCTTTCCATCCATCTTGGGTGCAAACATAGGTTTTGCAAACGAAGAATTTGAGAAAGCAGATGGTTTTCCCAAGATAGAGGATCTATTCACTCTAGAGGCATTGGGTTGTCTGACAACAGGTTGCTTAATGCTAGGTTCCACAACTTTCCCACCCATCTTAGCAACGAGTTTCTTCAACTCTGCTATTGCTATGTCTTTTTCTTGTAACTGAGCTTTCAAATCCGAAATATCAAGACTTTTTTCGTTTAATAATCGACATGACTCAGATAATTTTACTTCTAAAGGTGTATCATTTGAGAAACTGCCAACTTTCTTTTGCAAAGCAAGTTCAAGTGAGTGACAATGTTTTTGAAGATAATCATATCTATGTTGAAGTAACGAAAACTCTTTTGGGTCAACTTTATTCAAAAGCTTAGTTTCAAGACGTTCACATTCTTTAACTTGATCAAGATATTTGCATGCAACATCAGAATATTCATCAATATCAGCACAAGATGTAACATAAGCACACATAATATCGTTTGAGAGACATTCATGTAAGAGTATATCATAAGCTGTAGAAAACTCGTCTCTTTCAGGTTGATGGTCGTTCACTTCTTGTTCAAGAGATTCCACATATTTCAAATCATCGAACATTTCTTGCTTAATTAATGTTTTAAATTCCAAAATATGTTTTTGCATTCTTTCCGCAAGCGGAATCAAAATACTCTTCACAAGCACAATTATATCGTGAGGAATTTCTTTGTCTCCTTGCGAAAGTTCACGTTTTTTCCAGTCATCATCAACAACCTTTTTGAAATTTTCAATGTTACTCTTGAGAATACTAAGTACTTGCTTACTCTTGCTTACAGAAGCTTTAAATGGCAAGTAGTCAATAAATTTTGAAACATTAGTTTTCTTAGTGGCAAAAGATTGTCTCCATTTAACTCTTATTTGTTCACATTCGAAAAATATTTGCTCACGAGTTTTCTGTGTTTGTGGCTTGAAAAGACCATAAAGACTGTTTTCATAAGCATAATTATATGGTTTAATAAATTCTTTATTAACTTTTGGTCTACTCTCTTCTTCCAAATCGTTTGTCTCTTCACTATCGGGCCTAACAACAAGACAATCAAGATCGGTCCATTGGGACTCATCAAGATATAAGTGTTGATTCTCATATTGAGCTTGCTCAAGGTACTTAGGATTAGCAAAATTAGGTCTATCCTTGAAAAACAAACGAGGTGCCAACATTCTCATGGTTTGAATTGATTGATTAGTTTTGTAAACAATTTTTTTTGTAAAAATCAAGTTGAGTTTCAAGTTCCACCATTTTGTCGATGGCATTCGCTTGTTTAGTTTTGAAATCCTTTTCCATCTTTTCAACCACAGCTTTCTTTTCATTAACAAGTTTAGTTTTATCCTCTTGAACAAAACCATTTACTTGAGTTAGCTCATTGACTTTAGTGGTAGCAAGATACGTTTTTTGACGTTCAGTACTCAAAGAGGTGTTATAATTACGTTTCTCATTGTTCTAAAAGCTTAAGAGTTTCGTTATATTTCTGTTGAAAATTATCCTTTTTAACATTATATAAACACCCTTTGTACCCTTCAATCTCATTGGTCTTTTGAAGAAGCTGAGCTCTATAGCTATCAATGGTCTCACTAGATTTAATTAGTGCAGCTTTGCATTCTTCAAAATTTTGAGTGAGCGTAACGTTTGCCTTCTTTAATTGCTTTTGACTCTTTCTAGTTTCTTTGACATCTTCTTGTAAAGAAGCAATTAAGTTAGCAAGCGCAATACGCTCCTCGTCATCATCATACTCATTTGCATGTTGATCATCCTCAGACTCATTATTGCACATGTCTGATGAATCGGGTGTGGTATTGCTATCAACCGTTTCCATCATACATGTGTCATTAATGGCTTTGGGTAGCTCAGAATGCTCATGAATATTACCAAACACATTATATTACTCTTCAGTGTGTACCTTATTGATTGGCTCAATGTCAAAGATAGGACCATTTTCATCTTCAGTGACGTTGAGAACTTCTTCAACATTTTCCATGTACGAGTAATGTGCTTCAAGTTCTTGATCGGAGGCTTCATCATCAGTATCATCAAGCATTGCTCCTTCCTCAGCCGATAGTTTAACCCCCAGCTTCCATCTTCTTGCAAAGCAGCATCTTTTCCTTATGATAGCCAGAGTCCCTAACCCGTTTCGGCTTCCTACATTCATTTGCTATATGCCTATAGCCTTGACAATTAAAGCACTGAATCCCACTTTGCTGAACCACTGGAGTACCAACAGTTTCGCTATTCCCAACAGCAGTAGCAATCCTATGAGTATCATACTTAGCAGTTTGTCGATCATACCGTGCAGAACCTCAACATGTGTTGGATTACGTCGATCATACCTAGGAGGACTTTCATCATGTTGACGTGTGTCATACCTTCGAGGACTATCAACATATTGTTTCCTTGTATTTGATGATGTTCGAAGATTGTTGTTGGTGGGTTTGAATATTTTCTAGTAGGTCTTCGTAATGAAAGCAATTTGTTTCTTCATTTCCCTATCCTTCTGAGCTAGTTCTTCATCACTGTCCTCTTCAGATGATGGCTCAGGTAATGGTGATGGTGCTATTAGTTCTTTGTCACGTGATCGTGTGGGAGCAGAATACTTATATGAAGTGGAGTATCTTGGTGAGGAGGATGTAGTGGAGTACCTTGGTGAGGATGATGTAGTGGAGTATGACTTTGGAGCACGAGAGCGATGATCTTGAACGTGTTGAGTGGTAGACACCAAAGCAAGTGGATTAGCAGTCTTTGATATCCTTTCATCTCGAAGTTCATTCGCCTCATTTTGAAATTGTTTCAAAATGTCAAAGAGTGTGTGATAGTTGACCTCGTCTAAATTACTCTGTTGTTTCACCAAAGTTACGAACCATGTCCACTCAGGTTGAAGTTGCTGTAGAAATTGCACATTGACTTGCATGGTGGAGACTTGCAAATTGTTTCTTGTCATGTCATTCATCATCTTGTAGAACCCTGAGTAATATGAATCAATTGATTCTCCATCCAATGAAGTAAACTTACCAAAGTTCCAGAACAAGTTAGTTTTGACATCTTGCTTGTTAAGTGATTCACCTTGTTGCAAGCGTTCAATGGGGCAAACCACATCTCTTTAGCAGTAGAGCATGCATCAACCGTTGAGTAAATATCATCCCCAATCCCACTTAGAATCAAATAGATTGCTTCTTTCTCTGCATCAATCCAAGCACGTTTCTCTTTCGAGGTGTTCTCATATGTTTCCTCAATTGTTTGCTCATCGGAACCGATCGTCAAGTCGGTTGCTGGAATTGCAGGAATGGTGATTGTAGTGAGATTATAGGGTCCTTCTTTGATGCAACGTCGAAGAACATCACCATTTGGTTTTGTGTCAAGATATCGAAGGAATCGTGATTGCCATTGTGCATATCTACCAGACATAAGCATTGGTGGTCTCTCTTTGTTACCCGCCACCATGATGTTGTTGTTTGTCGCACGATACTCTTGAGTAGAATCCATGTTGAAAAACTTGAAATTGTTGAAGTGAAAAGGATCTTAAGTAGATGTGTTGTGATTGTTATTGTCGATGAAAAATGTTAAAATCCCCTAAAAATTATCTTCACAATAAACCAAAAATTCGAAGGCGAAAAATCACACGACACTTTTGTAAAAATTCCAATTTTCAGAATATTAGTATATATTCGGATAAATGGATCTATTTCGAATAAATGCGAAAATCTCGAAAAAATGGTGTTTTTCGGAATAAGTGCTGATTTTTGGATAAATGACCCTTCTTCGGAATAATGGTGGATTTCGGATCAATGAAGTTTTTTCGGGAAAATGGATAAATTCGGGTAAGTAGGTCTTTTTCGGATAAATGTGAAAATTTCGGAAAAATACCTTCTTCGGAATAATAGCTCTTCTTCGGAATAGATACTTCTTCGGAATATTGGGTTCTTCGAAATAAGTGAAATTTTCGGAAAAGCTAAAATCTTCGGATAAACCACCTTTTTCGGAATAATTCAAATCTTCGGATAAACTGAATTTCTTCGGATAAAGTTATTTTCGGATAAAGTGATTTTCGGAATAACTCACTTTTTCGGAATAAACGCCTATCTTCGGATAAACTCACAATTTTCGGATAAGCACACTTTTTCGGAATAAGTACACTTCTTCGGAATAAATGGATTTTTCGCGAAAACAAGTAATCTTCGGATGAATGATTTTCGGAAAAATGACTTTTTCTCGGAATCTCTACTTATCTTCGGATAATTCTTCGGAATAACCACATATCTTCGGAATCTCAAAACCCTTTTCTGAAACTTGATTTTCGGAATAACCAAAAACCCCTTTCCGAAGATTGTTTGGCCAAGACGACTCACTGTTCTTCAACCCGTACCTTAAAACCAATCCAAACACCCCCAAAAACTCACGATTTTAACCACAAAAAACTTAACCAAATCCCTACCAAATCTATGTAAGTGATTTATCTCAAGATTTAGAATCCAAAAACACTAAAAAAATTAATTCGAGATGATTTTTAAGATAAATCAACCGAATCAATAACTGTTAATGCAATAATGACTAAAAACGTTACTTGCATTTTTCGGTCTCGCTTAGTTTTTATTACGACAATATGTAAAAACAAGCATTTACGAAAACAACGAAAAACGAATTCTTGAGTTCAAGTATTTTTCATTTTACCCATTTTCACTTAAGGTATGGATAAACAAGTACTAACCTTAATCAAGTGATCAAGTGATTTAATCTTTTCTTAAAACTCACTTTTTATTAAATGTGACAAGTTTTTATTAAACTTTATTTTTAAGAAAATGTTTTATTAAATTAATTATTTGAAATTTGAAAATGGCATATTCTTATTCTGTTAAGAATATCCTTTCAGGATATTTTTTATACCCAGATAAGACCTCCACCACTAAAGGACAAAAAGGAGCGGAGTCTAGTCCGGCGGTACCTTAGCGCCTAGGCGGTACCTTATCGATAAGGTACCGCGGGCTGTGATAAGGTACCGCGGGCAGATATAGCCGTTGGCTCCTTTATCCTTTAAATAGTGTGTTGGGTCTATTAGATATAGATCTTGCAGCCTGTCAGGACCAGTGAATGACTTCTGTAATCACAAGTCAAATCACAAAAAGACTCTATACACAATATGAATGTAGAATATAAATATAAACAAGAGAAACAGAATAACTGTGAAGACTTGATCCTTTCTAAGGATTTCTAATATTAATAAAGACTAGAACTACGTTTTGTGAAGGTGTGTTTAACCCTTCTGCCTAAGGTTCCTTTTATACTACAAGGAAACCCTAATACAGCTTACAAGAAAACGTGTAAAACTGATATGCATATCTTCTCCTAATATAACTCATGCATATCCTAACAGAATATTAAGTAACTAATAATGTTTGACTTTGACTAGGACCAGGAGCAGGACTTGCTCCTACTACGACTAGGACCAGGAGGAACTACATACCTCCCAGTCTACCTATTACATATAACTATTACAATGGTCCTAACAATCCTCCCCTAAACTTGAATTTGACCTGTTGAGTTCAAGTTTCCTGGAAAACGTGCAAAGAAAGCCCGAGGAATGTATCAGCAAAACAAATAGCAGCAGCAACAAGATAAGAACCAGAAGAACAGCCGCATGAAACACTAGAAGCTTCTCCAAAGCTTGTAACAAATCAGCATCAGGTTGAATCTTTCAGCAACATGAGCAGATTTGATGAGCCTTTACCAAGTAGCTGCTTGCTCTTGGGCTAGCTAGTCATTATGGTGGAATAAGCATCACCCTGGGAGACTAGAACCCAGCCCAGCTCTTAGAACGTGAATCAATGGTGAGTGGGGGTACCCTGATGATTTTAGGCAAACCATCACAGCCGTCAACGGATTTGATGCGTCTTTACCAGAAGCCGTACCCCTCTGGACTCGCCAACTCTTAGCAATAAAGCATCGGTGAGTTGAACACCCTATAGCTTTAAGCAAGCTATTACAGCTATCAACGGATTTGATAAGATCTTTACCAAGAGCCGTACCCCCTTGGATTAGCCACTTTTCAGTCCAATACTATGGCAAGTGAAAACCATCCAGTTTTAGGTAACCTGGCAACCATCAACGGATTTGATAATCGCACCAGGAGCCGTACCCTCAAGGTGAATCAACTTTTTCTTGTCGATGAGACATGGTAAGTTGAGAACCATTTGTTGTGTGGACCACGTCCAACACCAAGTGAATCCAAGTACCAGAACCACCGAAAACCAGGAACCACATTTCGAACCATCCAAGGGATATTATGTACAAGTACAAAAGCTAAACTGTGTTAAAGTATAAGCAGATATTATATAAAATGTATATTTTTTTTATTTTTTTATTTTTATTTTTTTTAATATTTATGTTTTTTTTTTATTTTTTTATTTTTTTTATTTTTTTTTTAACTGTGAAGAATAAAAGTCACCAATCACTACACATATTGGTGAAAAGAATCAAAATAAAAACAAAAATCAAAGTATAATTACTTACAACCCAGTCACCTTACATACAAGAAGCTGCCTTCTTATCCGCCAACAACCGTGCTTGAATACCCTCAACCAAAGATGTGGCCATACTCGACTCATTCCCAGAAGGAGCAGTAGAAATCTGCAAATGACTTGCCAACATTGCTTCCATGGAAGAAATAGTCAAAGGATACACAACATCCGTCAACATAAACGCCACATGACCAGAACCTAACTCCAACACATGTACTCCACATCCAGCATAGAGCTTCCAGCGAACAATCTCCCATTGCATTTGATCCTGCCATACACCCAAAGGAGTAGCAGATGGAGGAGGATCCAACATAAGCTTGAGATCAGCCCAAAGACGAATACCAGGCCAGGAAGACACCGCCATCGGGTCAAATGGCATACTAGAATCAACAAGCCCAAACAATGCCATAAGATCCATCCGGTCAGCCCATGATAACACACCCTGCAAACTCGTGACCAATCGCACAGTCCCATCACTCAAAGTAATCCGATGGGAGACGCCACCAGGAAGTGTTGTAGACCTCTCAACCGTATAACCCGTAATACTTCCATTGCCTAAAGGTAAGTCAGAATCACTATCCGAAGCTGCATCAATTAAGTTTTCAGGATCACGCTTCTCAAAAGGAACTGATTTACCGCGGCGAACACGACGAGTAAGTTTCTGGCGAGTGGAACGTCGAGGCGTGGGAGCCGAAGGAGTGGATTCAACCTTCACCTGAACTTCAGCAACAGCAGGAGAAGCAGTAGGAGTAGACTCAGGAACATGTCCACCCAAAGAACCACTAGGAGCTGCATCAGAAGTGGGAGTAGGTTGTGTTGCAGAAACTTGTGATGATAAAGATGGCACATCAGATGGAACAGCAGCAGGTATGGTGGAATCAACAAAAGTGCTTGCAGGAACAGGAGTGGTGGAAGTACCAGGTGTGGTGGGGAAAGCATGAGTGGTGGTGGTTGTCACAAAGATAGTAGTAGCAGGACCAGTAGTAGAACCAATAGGCGCAACCAAGGGTGTAGTAGAAGGACCAACAGAAACAGCACCAGAACCAGAAGAACTACCATTTGAACCAGGAATGGACACAGACGGAGAAACAGTAGAAGCAGCAGGCATCGAAGCAGTCACACCACGAGGATGGTAAACAAATTTTTCCGGTATAGGTTGACTCGCACGCCTCACCATATTCTCATAAAGCTTCGTGAGCTCATCAAAAGTCAAAGCCCGCACCCGAGCCCAAGTCCAAGGAGCATTGAAATGAGCAGCAGATTGAAATTTGACATAACGTTGCATCTGCTGGCGCTGCTCAGCCTGAGAAAGAGGTCTGTTCCTACGCTGTTTCTTGAGTTCCTCAGCAAGAGTCAACTGATGCTTACGCATCATTACCATAGCACGCGGAATGCAGTTGTGTTCATCAACATCATCACCCAACAAATCTTTAAACTGAGCATAATACCGAGTGAGAACAGTTAACACTTGCATCCATTCGCCATCAGTCCAGTGCATAGCATCATGCTGAATTTGCGCACGCCTTCGCTCACGGAGCTCTTCCTCAGCAGCATTGTCCTCCGCATCAAGCTCAGCCTGAACCCGACGAGCAGCCTCTTCACCAAGTCTGTCTTCTTCAAGCTGGCGACGAGAGCGCTTGCGGATGGGAGATGGAGGATCAGTCATTGGAGCTTTGCCCTTTGAATCATGTGAGGGATCAGCATGAGAACGAGCAGCAGCATCAGAAGCACCACCCATAGAAGGGGGAACAGTACTGGAAGAAGGAGCATTGGAGGACATTGGAGGACCAGGCAGATCATCATAAACTTTATCAGCAAAGGCAGCCTTTGCCAGCAACGTCAAGCCATCCTCAACATTCTCCGAACCCTCATCCTCAGACTCGGAAAGAACCACATGCTTCTTTCGACGACGCTGTTGATTCTCCAATACCTTAATACGATCGGCCAGGGGAAGAACAAATTCCCGTGTGAGCTTCCGATGTTGGTTCAAGTCAGCTTCCAAGCAAATCATCCTCTCATGGTACCTGTGCATAAGATCTAGCAAAGATGTCAGAGTAGTAGGCTCCTCTGCCTGCCCACCAAGAGAGCTTGGATCAGGGAAAGCATCACGGGAGCCCGAAGCAACATTGGGGTCAACGTGTGGAGAACTAGCAGCAAAGGGGATATCAGTCGAGTGTGGGGCAGGGCTAGGAGGTGGAGTCTCCACAAATGGAGACCTTTGTGGAGCCGAGGAAGGACCAGCCTTGGGAGGGGATGGTTGTTCAACCACCACCTCCTCAACTAGCTCCTCTTCTACCACAGGAGTGGCATCACCAGCAGGAGCCTCCTCCTCCTCCATGGGGTCATCATCTAACACAACCAACTCAGGAGCCTCCTCCTCCTGACCTATAGGACCCTGAGCCAAACCCATCATGGCTTCAGTCAGGGGCCTCCAATACCCAGTAAACCCATGCATCATGTTGTAATACACTTTTGCTGTCAGTTTAGATGGTACATGCTCAGCCCGATCACGTGGAATGCAAACAAGTATTTCTTGAATAAACCTAGGGTACATAAGAAATTTCTTCCTAGAACCCGCAGTGGACAAATTACTAGCCATCCCATCAAATAAATAATGTGAAAAGTTAAACACTCTACCCTGGGCTAAACATATAAGACCAGTAGCCAACGGAGTAGGAAACGCATCCCAACTTCCCGACTTGGGACTCAAACAATGGATTAAATAGTGAACCAGAAGCTTCCACTGAGGGGAAAACCTATTCTTTTGGAAGTTAAACTTCCCCCCATGTTCATAACCTATGGCAGCCATACCCTCTAATACTTCCGAATTTGGAAGTGATACAACACCCCCCTCATCCTGAAGATGAAGAGAAGATCGAATAGATGCTTCAGTGACCACATAAGCACGTCCATCTATGGAAGCATGGATTGCTCGTGGACGTCCAGCCACATTCACAAGTTCAGCAGACGCCCAAAATTGACGTACCACACTATCATATATGGTAGGACAAACAGTAAATGCATACCTTAAGTTTGAAGCTTCAATAAACTCCAAGATATCAGCAAAATGTTCACTATTAGGACCATCCCCCAGATAAGCAACACGATTATGAGCAGGTTGATAAGCAAGAGAAGCCATGGATCTTGATGAATGGATTGAAGAAGGATTTAGATTGGGATGAGAGGAGTAGAAGCGGTTTTTGTGTGTGTTTTAATTGTAATGAGTGTATGTTGACCATATAGGAAGAAAATAGTAACTGTTCATTGACCCCTATTAATGGGGGGTTGCCCTTTCAAATTAAGCCATAATGGCATACTAACCACTTGCCCTTTTTAACATAATAACTTACCCCCAATTTATTTAATGAATTCAAACTTGTAAATATCAGTATTGGAAGCGTTGACCAAAAGTCAAAGTGCACAATAGTCGGACCAGGAGCAAAACGTGATTAATAAAGGACAAAAGGAATGAACAGTAGCCAGACCAGTACCAGCACCCATAGCCAAACACCACTAGACTGGGAAGGATTTGAGACCACCAGAAGGCATCCAATCATAACTAGAAGCTGACCAAATAGGACCAGAAGCCAGTCATGTAAGGCCATATCCATCAGAAGAGAGCAAAAATCCTTCATCAGAAACACCACACACCACCAGAACCAAGAAAGTATGTTGTTAAATACTACGAATACGTTAGACGGACCTAATATGTACACAAAGCCTCCCCTTAGGCTTTGCCTCCCCTCAATCCTAGACTTCAAGGATTGACCATCCCAATATGAACCACCAAGTGGTTGAACCGAGGACCATCAAAAGCTTTAGTCAGCAGATCAGCAACATTGTCATCCGTATGAACTTTAAGAACCTGTATCAGCTTCTTCTCATTGGCATCGCGTATAAAATGATGCCGAATCTCAATATGTTTCGTCCGCTTATGAAATACAGGATTCTTCACAATACAAATAGTGCTTTGATTGTCAATAAAAATTTTGGTATTCATAAAATTGAACCCATAGTCCAACATCTGATTTTGGATCCATAAAACTTGACCACAACAACTAGCAGCAGCCACATATTCAGCTTCTGTTGAAGAAGTAGCTACTATTGTCTGTTTCTTACATTGCCATGAAATAAGCCGACGACCCAAGAATTGACAACCACCAGTAGTAGACTTCCTATCATTATTAGCACCAGCATAATCACTATCACTGTATGCCTCAAGTACAAAGGGGGATTCTCTAGGATACCATAGACCCAATTTAGGTTGAGACTTGATATACTTGAAAATTTCTTCACTGCATTTAAGTTTGAAACTGTTGGAGTCACCTGGTGTCTAGAACAAGCACTTACTACAAACATAATATCCGGACGTGATGCAGTCAAATACATGAGAGAGCCAATCATAGACCTGTACATATGAACATTTACGGGTGGATCTGGCTCATTCTTAAGTTTGATTTTAGCGACTTCATAAGGAGTTGCTGCTGGTCGAAGAGGATCCATGTCAAACTTTTGAAGAATCTCATGAACATACTTATCTTGACTGATGAAAATCCCATCCGATTGTTGCTTGACCTGAAGACCAAGGAAAAATGACAGTTCTCCCATGGCACTCATCTGAAATTCGCCTTTCATCAAGTGTTCAAACTCATCACACCACTCCTTCCTAGTAGAACCAAAGATAATGTCGTCCACATAAACCTGAACAAGAATAATATCCTTGGAATTCCGCCGAAGAAATAGTGTTTTGTCAATTGTACCTCTTCTATAGCCATTATTTAACAAGAAAGTGGAGAGACGCTCATACCAAGCTCTAGGAGCCTGATGTAACCCATAAAGAGCCTTGACCACCTTGTAAACTTTCTTTGGATGAAGTGGATCAACAAACCCCTTAGGTTGAGTAACATACACTTCTTCGTCAATTTTTCCATAGAGAAATGCACTCTTGACATCCATCTGGAACATTGTAAAGCCAACATACGAAGCAAAGGCCAAAAACAGACGAATGGCCTCAATCCTTGCAACAGGCGCAAAGACTTCAGTATAATCAATGCCCTCAATTTGAGTGTGTCCTTGTGCGAAAAGCCTAGCTTTATTCTTGACAACAATTCCCCGTGCATCCTTCTTGTTTTTGAGAATCCATTTGGTGTTGATAGCTGTCTTCCCATCCGGTAAGTCAACCAGAACCCAAACATTCTGAAACAGGAATTGCTGCATTTCCTCCTGCATCGCCTCCACCCAACTTTGATCCTCAAGAGCATGAGAAACAGACCTAGGTTCCACCTGTGACAGAAAACAAGCAAACAAACAGTGTTGAAAGTCCGTATGATTATTACGCTTTTGATCCTCAATATAACCCACAAGAGCGTGATGATCGGACGAGGCCTTCTGCTGCATTCTGCGTGTCTTGACGGTAGAAGCAGGATCTCCAATAATTTAAGTGGTAGGATGGTCTTTATGTGATTGCAAGACTGGATTGGAAGAAACCTCCACTTCTGGTGCCAGGTTATTGAGATCACCAACAAAATCAGCATCATATGAAGCGTTTTGGAAAATCCCGTCTACTGGTTGTTTATGGATATCATCCAGCTTGGTAGAAGACTTTTTCTCATGGTTCCCCAAATCAGAAGGACTGGAGAAACGTGTATTGGAAGCAGACTCACTAGCCGGAGTACCAGTAGGTGATTGACTAGCACTAGGAGCAGAAGCTGGAGTACCAGGAGCAGCTTTGTCAGTAGGCTCAACCAAGGGAAACTCAAAACTACCTTGAGCCGCCGCTTTAGTAGCTTCTTGTTGTTGCTTTAGAAGAGTATCAAGAGCTGCTTGAGAATCCTGTACTTCCAATGGAGTTGCATCACTAGGAGGAGTAGGAGAAACCGTGGTGGAATAGGATGGAACCACAAAAATGTCATCCTCATCATCTGAATCAGAAAGACTAGAAGGAACACCAGTACTAGAAGTTGCAAACACTTGTGGTCCTGCATCATGGTTAGTTTTGAAACGAAAATATCCTAACGAATCACTAAGATAATCAAGATCAAAATACCATTCTGGACCTGTTCCTTGTATGTTTGTCTTCTCCTCAAAATACCTGAGATTAATAGTTTCAACTATCCGTTTGGCTTGAAGATTGTAGACACGATACGCCCGAGAATGAGCTGAATATCCCACAATATATCCTTCATCAGCCTTGCCATCAAACTTCCCCAAATAGTCACTAGTATTCAGAATGGTGACTGGACACCCAAACGGCTTCAAATGAGCAATATTGGGAACTTTGCCCGTGAGCAGCTCATAAGGTGTTTTCTTGTGTGGATTGGTAATAGACACCCTATTCAAAACATAACTGGCCGTATTAACAGCTTTTGTCCAGAACATGGTCGGAAGCTTGGAATCGGCAAGCATAGTCCTTGCTGCTTCTATTAGTGTCCGGTTCTTTCTTTCTGCCACACCATTCTGTTGAGGAGTCCGAACAGCACTATAATCTCTTTTGATGCCCTTAGCATTGCAAAGTGCGATGAGGTCTCTATTTTTAAACTCGGTTCCATTGTCGCATCGAATACCTTTAACTTTCTTGGACAACTGATTCTCTATCAAGGTAAGAAAATCTCGATGAATTGAGTAGGTCTCACTTTTGGTAGCCATGAAAAACACCCACGCAAACCTGCTATAACCATCAGTCACCACCAAACAGAATTGCTTGTGGTCTATGCTTCTGATGGAAGTAGGACCAAATAAGTCCATGTGTAGAAGCTGCAATGGTTCAGTAATGAGACTTAAAGCAGTAATGGCCTTGAAGGATGCTTTGTGTTGTTTGCCTTTGCTGCAGGCAACACAATTTATGTCATTTCTAAACGTCTTGGGAGGTAAACCAGAGACCAGATTCAAATTGGCAAGTTTGTGAATGGTCTTGAAGTTCACATGTCCCATCCTTCGGTGCCATTTTGTGGCTTCATCTTCCGAGGCTTTTGCAACCAGACATGCTAGTTGACCAGTAGGGTTGACTTCATTCAACTTGATGCTATAGAGATTGTGTCTTCTAGGGATTCTGAGTAAAACTTGTGAGTCATCCGGAAGCTTAAAATCTTTGGAGAGCACAAGTGCATCAGTATCGGTGAAGAGTACAAACTGCTTCTTGTCACAAATCTGAGAGACCGATATCAAGTTGAAGTGTTGAAGTGCTTCCACATAGTAGACCTGCTCAAAATTGAGATTTGGAGTCTTTATCATTCCATTGCCAGTGATTCTGCCTTCACCTCCACCAAAATAGACCTTGCCCCCATAAAAGGGTACAAAGTTAGAGAGAAGGCCTTTATTGCCAGTCATGCTCCTGGAGCAGACACTATCAACAATGCCTAGACTAGGATCCTGGTATGGAGTAACCTACAACAACAAGATAATCACAATGCAAAAGTTAGTGTCTTAAGGGGACCCAAACCTTTTCAGATTTGAGCCTGATGATCATTCCAGTTGACCATGGAGTCAACAGATACCAATGCTTTCTTGTCATCTTTAACCTCCTGAACTTTGAAAGCGGAGTACCTGCTCTTCTCCTGATCATTCTTGCTAGGGCACTCTCTAGCAAAGTGACCCTGTTGCTGGCAGTTATAGCACCGTACCTTGCTTCTATCGAATCTTGCTGGCTCCCGAGGGTTGTAATTAAACTTCCTTCCTGCTTTCTTCTCAAACTTGTGAACCCTCAGAGTAAGCATGGCCATCTGCCATTTAAGATCTATCTCATCCAGATCCAGCTTATCGATCTGTTTGAAGTCATCAAACGCAAGTTGTTGTTCAGCAGTAACATCAGCAACAAAAGAATGAAGAATAGCTTCTACCATACTACCAGACTTGGCAGGAGGATCAGAAGCAGAAGACATGGGACTAGATGCATATGACATGGGACCAGTATGCTGAATAGTATGCTGGATAGTATGCTGGGGAGACACATTATTGCTCTGGCTACTTGCATATGTCATGGGACTAGATGCCATAGAGCTCACAAAGGCTGAATTAGCAGGAGTGGGAAAAGAGTCACTCGGATATCCTCTCACATGAGGTTCGAATGTTCTGAGCCTATGAAACAAATCATCAAAACTGAGATAATCAAGCCCACCTTTGGCTTTAAGAGAGATTACCACCTGGTTCCAAGAGTAGGGTAAGGCTTTAAGAAACCTTGCATTAACATCACCATCATCAGGCTTGGACCGAAGTTGATTCAACTGGCTCAATATCTTCTGGAACCTATCATACCCTTGATTTAGGCCTTCAGTTTCTGAGATTTTGAACTCTGTGAATTCATCTCTCAGCATGGACCTTCGCATTTTCTTTGACTCCTCATTTCCGCCAAACCTTGCTTTTATGCCGTTCCAGATCTCTCTGGCATCATCCAAATGGTAGAAGTCACCCATGTGATCTTCAGGAAGAGATTGAAGCAAAATTGTTTTTGCTTTTACCTCCTTCTGAATAGCGATGATTTCCTCATGAGTTTTAGGGTCAAGAAGAGTAATATTACCGTTCTTGTCTCGTCCAGTAAGCTTTCTGCTGTTTCCATTCAGAATGATCTTCCAAAGATCTTGATCAGTGTTGGTGATCCACCATTCCATCTTCATTGCCCAGTTGTCATATTCACCTTTCTTCAGAAGAGGGAATTTTCCATTCGTGTTGGAAACCGTAGCCAGGATCTGCTGAGGTTGCACAATTTTAGGAGTGCCTTCTTCTCCTGTTTGAGTAGAAGTTGAGGCAGACATGATAAACAGATTGTTAATAATAAGAGAACTTGATTCTTGTTGTATAGAGACCCTCCCAGGCTCTGATACCACTTGTTGGGTCTATTAGATATAGATCTTGCAGCCTGTCAGGACCGGTGAATGACTTCTGTAATCACAAGTCAAATCACAAAGAGACTCTATACACAATATGAATGTAGAATATAAATATAAACAAGAGAAACAGAATAACTGTGAAGACTTGATCCTTTCTAAGGATTTCTAATATTAATAAAGACTAGAACTACGTTTTGTGAAGGTGTGTTTAACCCTTCTGCCTAAGGTTCCTTTTATACTACAAGGAAACCCTAATACAGCTTACAAGAAAACGTGTAAAACTGATATGCATATCTTCTTCTAATATAACTCATGCATATCCTAACAGAATATTAAGTAACTAATAATGTTTGACTTTGACTAGGACCAGGAGCAGGACTTGCTCCTACTACGACTAGGACCAGGAGGAACTACATACCTCCCAGTCTACCTATTACATATAACTATTACAATGGTCCTAACATAGTGGACCATTCTCAGCTTTTCACCTCACCTCTTTTGCACATTTATTTCCAGATTCAAACCCCTTCTTTAATCACTCAAATCTTTGATCATTTGTTTGATTATTACTTGTTTAAGAAGTGAATCTTATTCTTCCATCCCTTCCTCTCCAAATGCAAAGAGAAGAACACTATCCTAGTGAAGTGTTGAGTCCACCACCAAAGATCCATTGAAGATCAAATTTTATACACTTGTAGTTGTGTCATAGTTGTGAAGATCCAAGTAGTTGTGTCTATTTGGAAGTTGTGTATCTACTAAGTATAGTTGTGTAGATTGGTCCTAGCTACAATTAGGGCTCGACTTTTAGCTTAGATTCGGAAATTGGTTAAGCGACGTGTACGGTTTTCTCCACCATAAGGAGCTTGTTGTGTAGTGAACTCTCGAGTAAGGAGTACTCGAGGAGTGGAGTAGGAACGAGGAGTGAGCTTCGTTGCCGAACCACTATAAATCCTTGGTGTTCGGTTTGATCTTTCTTTACCCTTAACTCTTTACATTCTTTATTCTTTTTGCATATACATGTGTTAGTATTAGATTAGCTACACTATCATTCTTTATTCTTTGTGGATATATTTTTTGTTAGTATTAGTTTAGCTACACTATCATTGTTCATATTGTGCATAAGAAGATTTCACATATTTCCTCAAGCCTAAGTTTTTGAAAAAGGATTTTTGGAAACCATATTTTAACAAGTAAATTATAAGAAACTATTCAACCCCCCCCCCCCCCCCCCTTCTAGTTTCTACAATTGGTATCAGAGCGGGTTGCTCAAGAATTTTTAAAGTATATTGTATTTTAAAACTTGAATCGATCTATGGATTCCAACAAGTACCTAGAAGGGCAATCTATGCAAAGACCACCACTTTTTGAAACCGATAGTTTTATTTATTGGAAAAATAGATTTGAAACTTATGTGAAATCAAAAGATTTAGATCTTTGGCATGTTATTACCAATGGTGATTTTTTACCCTTTCAATTTAATGAAGTTTCTAAAACAAAAGAATTAGTCACTTTTGACAAAGCTAATGATGATACTAAAAAGAAACTTTCAAAAAATAATGAGGCTAAAATGGTGATTTATAATGCTTTGCCTAAGAAAGAGTATGAAAGAATTTTTATGTGTGAAACCGCTAAAGATATTTGGAACACTCTTTTAGTAACCCACCAAGGTAATAGCCAAGTCAAAGAAAGTAAAATTGATCTTCTTGTCCAACAATATGAACAATTTGTCATCTTAGAAGATGAAACATTTGATAGTGTATTTGCTAGGTTTAACACCATTATTACTAGTCTAAAAGCACTTGATGAAGGTTTTTCTAGCAAGAACAATGTTAGGAAGTTTCTAAGGGCCTTACATCCAAAGTGGAGAGCAAAAGTCACGGCTATTGAAGAGTCGAAAGATCTCTCAACTTTATCACTCGATGAACTCATAGGAAACTTGAAGGTTCATGAGATGATAATTTTGAAGGACTCGGAATTAGTAAAAACCAAGAGTGAAAGGAAATCTCTTGCACTTAAAGCCAAGAAGGCACAAAGTGACCATGATAGTTCCTCGGAAAGTGATGACGAGGAGTATGCATTGGCGGTGAGAGATTTCAAGAAGTTCTTCAAGAGACGAGGTCAACACGTTAGGCAACCAAACTATGACAAGAAACCATTATCAAAGAATCGGTTTGTCAAGAACGAAAAAGGTGATAGAAGTTGCTTTAGATGTGGTGATCCAAATCACTTCATTGGTGATTGTCCAAAGCCCGCTCGTGATAAGAACCACACGACATTCGTTAGTGGCGCTTGGAGCGATAGCGGTGAAGATGATGATGACAACCCCAAAGAGGAGAAATGTCTTATGGCTCACACTTCTAAAGAGGTACATTCCGAAACCGAATATTATAGCAATGATAGTTCCACTTTAGATGAGATTGAATTTGAAGGCAAATATGATAGCTTACACAAACTTAGTCTTAAATTCATAGAAAAGAATAAAACCTTAAAATCAACCAAAACTAAGCTTGAAAATGAGATCAATGAACTTAGGGAGAAATTAGCTAAACTTGAGAAAAACAAAGAGGTTGATTTAGGTTGCTTAAGTTGTGAGAAACTTAGATTAGAGAATGATGATCTCAAGAGCACCTCCATTAAATTGGAAAAGTTCATGAAAGGTACTAGTGCTCTAGATGATATGTTAAACAAACAAGTTCATTCAAAGGAAAAACTTGGTCTAGGTTTTAACTCAAATGAAGCCTCAACTAGTGAACCAAAACAAGTCAGGTTTTCACAGAAAACACCCTCTGGACGCGGTTCCACATTGTATGGCGCGGTTCCTTATCACTATGGAATCGCGGCCATAGATAAGGTACCGCGGCCAGAAGTTGAGCTTTGTGAAAATTCTGAACTTTCTGAAAAATCTAAGTTAAATGAAAAAACAAAGCATCTTACTGTTAATAAGGTTCAATTACCCATACTTGACGATAATGCTATTGGTAAGTTCTATATGCCGTTAAGTAAACCTCTCATGGGAAATAGAAGTTTATCTAGACTATCTTCTACTCCACCTAGAGTACGGAATGAGTCTAAGCCTAGAAGTAGAATGACAACGCCTACAAGAGATAATCAAAACAACTCACGACCTAGAAGTAAAACTCCAACACCTAGAAGGAATAATAATAACTCTAAACCTAGATCAAACACACCTAGGAGAAGTAATGAACAACAAAATGGTTACATGAATTACTACCCTCCTCCATTTTGTTCTCCATGGGGAATCCCCTCCTCATTCATGCATCCCAACCAAATGCAAGGGATGTTTGGAACTAACAATTTTGGACCCATGAGATATTGGGGACCAAATGTTTGATCTTGTGTGTTGTTACCTAGATATGCTTGGGAATTGATTTGGAGCCCGATGAGTGGATTAAGGATAGTGGATGTTCTAAACACATGACGGGTAATCGAAGTTTGTTCTCGCATTACAAAGCATATGATGGAGGTAACGTCACATTCGCTAGTAGTCTACGTGGTAATATCATTGGCAAAGGTACGGTTTCTCTTCACTCCATGACCATTGAAAATGTTGAGCACGTAGATAACTTAGGTTTTAACCTTTTAAGTATAGGTCAAATTTGTGATAATAAGTGTGAGGTCATCTTTTCGGAACATGACAGTGAAATCGTAAAAGATGGAAAAGTCATCGGAAAAGGTGTTAGAAAGCATGGGCTTTATGTCATGAAGGTTAATAAGAAGTCAAAAGACAACATATGTCTTGCGACTATAGATGATAGTTCTACTCTTTGGCATAGGAGATTAGGTCACGCTAATATGCGTTTAATTCATTCTTTAGTCTCTAAGGAGTTGGTAAGACATCTCCCCAAGATTAAGTTTGATAGTCACTTTTGTGATGCTTGCAAAGTTGGAAAGAAAGTTCACTCAAGTCACAAAGCCAAGAATTTGGTTTCGACCTCTCGGTGCTTAGAGCTCCTACATATGGATCTCTTTGGACCTTCCGCCATACGGAATTATGGAGGTAACCTTTATACCCTAGTTATAGTTGATGACTATTCTAGATTCACTTGGACTAGATTTTTGGCATCTAAGAATGAAGCTTTCGATCACTTCGAAATCTTTAGTCGAAGAATTAAAAATCAACTAGGATGTTCAATTGTTTCTATTAGGACGGATCATGGTAGGGAATTTGATAATGAAGTGCAATTTGGTGCCTTTTGTGAAGCTCATGGTATTACCCATAACTTCTCGGCTCCTCGCACTCCACAATCAAATGGGGTAGTTGAAAGGAAGAATAGGACTCTCCAAGAGATGAGTAGGACGATGTTAAACGAGCAATATTTGCCTCAAAAGTTTTGGTGCAATGCCGTGGATACATCGACTTATATTCTCAACCGAATTCTTATTCGACCTTTCCTAGGAAAGACCCCCTATGAGATTCTTAAAGGTAAGAAACCCTCATTAGAATACTTTAGGGTGTTTGGAAGCAAGTGCTTTATCCTCAACACCAAAGACTACCTTACCAAGTTTGACCCAAGTCTTACGAAGGTATCCTTTTAGGTTATTCCCAAACTAGTAAGGCCTACATAGTCCTAAATAGAACCTCAGGGGTTATTGAAGAATCACTCAACAGAACCTTTGATGAAACCCCTCCTTCATCCAAGACACCACCATTGGTTGATGATGACTTGGATGAATTAGAAGTAGTTAAAGCCAAAGAGGTTAGAAAAATAGGAGTTGAAGACCTTAGTGTTGAAAAGGAAGTAAACATTAAGGAGTCTAGGGATCATACTCTCAATAATGTCATTGGTGACTTAAATCAAAGGACCCTAAGATCTAAAGTCCAAAACCAAAGCAACTTCTTTTGTTTTATCTCCTTGATTGAACCAAAGAATGTTAAAGAAGCTTTGACGGATGAGAGTTGGGTCATTGCGATGCAAGAAGAATTGAATCAATTCGTTGCCAATGATGTTTGGGAACTTGTTCCTCCACCTAGAAGTTCTACCATTATAGGAACCAAATGGGTATTTAGGAATAAGCTAGATGAGAATGGTGTTGTGTCTCGTAACAAGGCTAGACTTGTAGCTCAAGGCTATAATCAACAAGAAGGGATTGATTATGACGAGACATATGCACCGGTAGCTAGATTAGAATCAATTAGAATCCTTTTAGCCTACGCTTGTGCCTTAGATATTAAGCTTCAACAAATGGATGTAAAGAGTGTATTTCTTAACGGTTTGATCAATGAGGAGGTATATGTGGCTCAACCTCCCGGCTTCATTGATTTTGAGAAACCGGACTATGTTTACAAGCTTAAGACAGCACTTTATGGACTCAAACAAGCACCCAAAGCTTGGTATGATAGACTTAAAGCGTTTCTTGTTAAACATGAGTATACCATGGGAATGGTAGACAATACACTCTTTACAAAGAAGAAAGGTCCTCACCTCATAATCGTACAAATATATGTTGATGACATTATATTTGGCTCAACTTGTCAAGAATTGTGTGATGACTTTGCCAAAATCATGCATGATGAGTTTGAAATGAGTATGATGGGAGAACTTAACTTCTTTTTAGGTCTCCAAATTAAACAAATGGACGATGGTATTTTCTTTAGTCAATCTAAGTACGCTAAAGAAATGCTAAAGAAATTTGGATTAGAAGAATCTAGACCAATGAAGACCCCTATGGCCTCGGATACTAAACTCACCGTAGATGATGATTGTGAGTCGGTAGACAACACCAAATATAGAGGTATGATTGGTAGTTTGTTGTACCTAACGGCAAGTCGACCGGATATCATGTTTAGTGTTTGCCTTTGTGCTCGCTTCCAAGAGGCTCCCAAAACCTCTCACCTTGAAGAGGTTAAGCGTATCTTCCGATACATTAAAGGCACTATACATTTAGGATTATGGTATCCTAAAGGGACCAGCGTAGAAACCATTGTCTACGCGGACTCGGATCATGCGGGAGACTATGTGGACCGGAAAAGCACTAGTGGAGTTTGTACCTTCATGGGTTGTTGTTTAACTTCTTGGTTCTCCAAGAAACAAACCGCTCTTGCGATATCCACCACGGAAGCCGAGTATGTGAGTGCCGGAAAAGCATGCCAACAAGCTCTATGGATGAAGCAAGCGCTTGTTGATTACGGGATTTCTCTTGAAGATGTTCCCATCATGTGCGATAATAAAGGCGCTATAGACCTAAGCAAGAATCCCGTGCAACATTCGCGAACCAAACACATAGAAATTAGACACCATTTCCTTAGGGATAATGTTCAAAAGGGGAACATTACTATTGAAAAGGTGCCCTCCGAGGACAACTTAGTCGATATCTTCACTAAGCCACTTAAGAGGGAACCTTTTAATTACTTGCGTCTAGGTCTAGGATTAATGGAACATCTTCCTTAAATTCTTTTCTTCTTGTATGTTTTCTATTACCACTTTGAGCCCTTGAGTCTTTTAAAACTCTTTTGAAAAATCTTCTCCTCTCCTTTTCAAAACTCTCAAAGTCTCTTTCGAAAATGGTTGATAAATTCGTTTGACATTGTTAATTCAATCTAAAAACGATTTTTCATAGATTCTCGCTATTAATATAGAGCTTACATAACTCATATGTACGATTCTCTCAAACATAGCAAGAACAAGATTGAATCATGGAGGATCATTGTGTCATGACTTAAGGTCTTGTCTTACACACCTCCTACATTGATTTTTTAATCCATGTATTTTGGTCAAATCTCTATTTGGTAAGTTTGCCTATGTTTTCTTTGTCTATCTTTGCTTTTAAGCACATCCCTATGATAAGTTAGACTAGAAAAATAAGATTTGCTGAAAAATCTTTCTCCAAAACACCAAACCCTGCTTCTGCAGGCGGTTCCATATGTGAACCGCGGTACCTTATTGATAAGGTACCGCCACCATAGATAAGGAACCGCCTACAGTGGCCTTCCTTTTCGGGTTTTTGTCTGAAACTCCAGATTTGCTCCAACCCTTTTGAGAATCTTTGTTTCAAACCCTTTGACCACCCCAAAAATACCCTAAGCCTTCCCTATTTAAACCATAAGCATTTTGCATTACTTCACATCCAAAATGTCTTATTCTCCCAATGAAAGCCTTGAATCTCCTCCATTTTCTCCAATTGCTTTCAATCCAAACCCACCCAAGAACACTCTTAATCACATTTCTCCTACCAAGAATGTTGATTGTGGAACTTCCTTTCTTCCACCACCACCCTTTAGTGTTCTTCCTCCTTCTCATGATAATTTCATGCACCATGGAACATATTTTCATTGTTGTCAATATCAACATCTTGCTATGGCACACATCTATGAGGAGTTGAGCTACATCAAGAGTCTCTTAATCAAGCCTCCTCTTCACTTTGATTATGAGATCTCCAACAAGCCACCACCACCACCCTCTGCTATTACCTTGTCTTTCATATAAGCATTGATTGCTTATCCTCAAGACACCAAATTCAAGCAAATCTTAGAATTCTAGAATAACTAGGATTAGATTTATGCTTTTGGCTTGTTTCTTTTTCCATACTTCTTTGTATGATGTTCATTTAGTAACCTATCTTGGATCTTTGTCCTTGTGTTTTCTTCTCTTTTAATTTTCTTTATGTGACCTATTGCTATATATTGTTGGTTATTTCTTTTGTTCAACTAACCCTTCTATGTAGCTTGTCACCATATCTCGATTCCCCGGTGCCCCAAGCTAGGGGGAGTAAGCACCAAGGGGGAGTCTTTGCAAAGTCCGTTTCTTCAACACCGGCTTACGCAACCTTTTTGCTTCGACAAAGGGGGAGAAATGAATAAACTCGTCTTCGAAAATCTTTTTTTTGTGTGATTGAGTTTATGTATTGTCGGAATCAAAAAGGGGGAGATTGTTAATGCAATAATGACTAAAAACGTTACTTGCATCTTTCGGTCTCGCTTAGTTTTGATTACGAGAATATGTAAAAACAAGCATTTACGAAAACAACGAAAAACGAATTCTTGAGTTCAAGTATTTTTCATTTTACCCATTTTCACTTAAGGTATGGATAAACAAGTACTAACCTTAATCAAGTGATCAAGTGATTTAATCTTTTCTTAAAACTCACTTTTTATTAAATGTGACAAGTTTTTATTAAACTTTATTTTTAAGAAAATGTTTTATTAAATTAATTATTTGAAATTTGAAAATGGCATATTCTTATTCTGTTAAGAATATCCTTTCATGATATTTTTTATACCCAGATAAGACCTCCACCACTAAAGGACAAAAAGGAGCGGAGTCTAGTCCGGCGGTACCTTAGCGCCTAGGCGGTACCTTATCGATAAGGTACCGCGGGCTGTGATAAGGTACCGTAGGCAGATATAGCCGTTGGCTCCTTTATCCTTTAAATAGTGGACCATTATCAGCTTTTCACCTCACCTCTTTTGCACATTTATTTCTAGATTCAAACCCCTTCTTTAATCACTCAAATCTTTGATCATTTGTTTGATTATTACTTGTTTAAGAAGTGAATCTTGTTCTTCCATCCCTTCCTCTCCAAGTGCAAAGAGAAGAACACTATCCTAGTGAAGTGTTGAGTCCACCACTAAAGATCCATTGAAGATCAAATTTTATACACTTGTAGTTGTGTCATAGTTGTGAAGATCCAAGTAGTTGTGTCTATTTGGAAGTTGTGTATGTACTAAGTATAGTTGTGTAGATTGGTCCTAGCTACAATTAGGGCTCGACTTTTAGCTTAGATGTGACGCCCCCAAATTGAGTCAAATGCAGCGGAAATAATATTTGGGTGTCACGTAGGTGGATCAACAGCAGACAGATTATAGAGCGACAGATAAAAGATTATCCTTACATTTATTACATGATTAAAAGTGCAAATGTTCTTAAAACAAGTCTTAAACAATATTCAGTAGTTTGAATTATTCCCCGGTTTATAAAACCCCAGATGAGCTCGATAAATGCAGCCTATCATGATGCTTGACTCCATGCACACTAATACCTGCTTTAGTTTCCTGAGAAAACATGCTTAGAAAGTCAACATAAAGTTGGTGAATTCACAGGTGTAATTAAAATAAGTTTGGACATATAAACATTCACTGAAGTAGTAATGCACAAAGCATTAATACTTAAAAGTAACTACATTTCCATATTGCCCGAAACTGAAGCTTGACAGTTAAGCCCTTAACAAATAAGGGCCCTTCGCCTTATCATTATCAAAGCACCCATAAATAATAATGTACTGACATGTGAAACATCTGTTGTCCTGGCCTAGGCACAGTGAGCATGACTCACCCAGATGGGGACGGTCAATCCCAAATAGATCTATTTATAACATTCAGGCAATTCAAAAATTCTAACAGTTTCGGATGCACGGGTCATGCGGGTTCATCTACAATAGGCATTGTAATCAAAGGTTTTGCAGTTCAGTTTACGTCCATAAAATAAAATATGTTGCATGTTTTCTTCCCCATAAAAGAGTTTAAAAGTTTGTCAATATATAAAAGTGGGGCCATGAACTCACCTCAATCGTACGGCAATAAGTCAATAGATAAGTCTGATAGGGATGCTCACGATACAGTCAATGACCTAAATAATTATAAGGTCTCAGTAAATGCATAATATAAATGCATAAAAGTTCCAGAATAAATCTGTACATGTTTAAACGGGTTTAAGTATTTAATAATAATACTTGAAATTTGTTCGTCGAAGTACAAGTTATAATAGTATTTATTTTAGGTGTAAAACAAATAATAAGGTTTAATTTATTAATTCGCTTAATTAATATTTTGTACTTACGTTATTATAAAACACTTTAAATATTCATATAGGATGGCTTTATATATATTTAAAGCGATAGGAAAATAAATATAATTAACATATTTATTTTATAAGTTAACCATTTACAATTTATATTTAATATATAAATAAGGTTTATAATTGTATGACATTTATTTAAAATCCATATTTACGTAAGATTTACATTTATTAAATTATAGGTTTGAAAATAACAATTGTTACATTTATTCAAGTTTTACGTTTAAATAAATGACTTAAAATATATAAGGTTTTTAAGGTTCGTAATAATTGTATAAAAGTACGTTTTAGTCCTTTTAATAAACGGATACTCGCGATTAAATTACTTTTATACCCCTAGGGTTTCTAAATCTTTCAAGTATTTACAGTTTTGGTCCCTCCTAGTTACACGTGCAACTAGGGTTTCTTAAAGTTTCATAAAATGTCCATTTTGGTCCTTATAGTATACGGCATATTCTAGGGCTTATAAGAGTTTCACTTAATGGCAGTTTTAGTCCTTGAAGTTTCGGCTAGTATTAGGGTTTATTATAAGTTACAATTATGCCCCCTAGGGCTTGATTATGTTTCGGCTTTAGGCAAGATTAGTCCCTAGGGTTGCTTAGTGTTGTATTAAGTTTAGTAACTTGACACTATTAGTCCCTAATGTTTATTTTAGGTCACGGCTTGTGTCCAAAGTGGTCCTTAGACTTTCCAAAATTTACACAACTCACCCTAGTAATTTAGTAATCACTTTTTAGTCCTTTTTAACTTTACAAAGTTTCGGATATGTGCAAAACACACCCCTAGACTCTCGGCATGTTTTTAAAAGTGGTTTAATGTTTATGTTTTTGAAATATCAAGTTCTATACTTATTCATTTAGCTCCCTTATACTTTATAAATTTACAATTTAGTCCAAAAGTATCATATAAGCTATTTTTAATCCGAAAATTTATGTATATATTATTTAGTTTCAAAACTTCTTAGATCTATTATTTAAATCCAAAATGATTATAGATCTATATTTCTTTTTAGTATGTAACTTTATAAAATCATAACTTTGACACTAAGAGTTTTATAAAACATTTATTTAATAAAGGTGATTATTTATCTAGGAAAAGTATTATAGTGCTTAAACTAATCCTATAAGGCCTAATAGTGATCTTAATATTTTAAGGCACCTAATAACATGAAGCTAATATTTCTAGTTGTATCTAAATATTATAAGGTCACTAAAATCATCATATGAGCTTTAAAGCTCACGTCCCATTTTATTTGCATGGTTAGGTTTTCATGATTTTACAAGTTAAACAAGATTATGTTAATGTGTTCCTCCAAGTTGACAAGTTTTTACATCAAGTCTTACTATATATAAAAATTAGCCGTGGGTTTTATCTTGGTTTTTAGGGTTTCCATGTTTGTTTAAATGTTAACTTTACCATAATAAACATGTACACATAAATATATATGAATGTAATGTATTGAAAAAGATAGGTTTTGACTTGGACTTACTTGTTTAGTTAGGTTTAGGAATGATATGAGAATAGGTAGAAACAAGTGACAAGCTTTCAACAATGGAGGTCTAGGAATACAAATGCATGCCGTGGGCTTCAAGTGAGGCGTCTAGGGCTTCTTTGTGGCTTCAAGGATTAAGGTTTCTTGTAGGTTGATCTTAGGATTAGCCTTTAGGTTGTAGAAGACATAGTATGGATGTAGTAGTAAACTTTGGAGGTTTAAAAATGGTGGTGAAGGTATAGTAACCGTGAGTTGAGAGAGAGATGGAGTGAGATTTAGGAAATGTTTTGTGTTGTATGAAGTGTGTGTGTTTCGGCCTATAAACAAGAGAGAGAGAGATCAAATGTAATCTTAGTACCTAGTACTAAAGATATCAAAGGATTTTGGTTGGATTTGAAATATCTTCCAAGTATTTTGACACATGCCTAAACTAGAAAGTCCACTTTCTTCCCTTTTGGTGTTTTAGCCGTGTGTTTACAAGTCAAAGTGGGGGACAAAAACTTACAAGTATAGTAGGTTGCATGGTGGTTGAGTGTGTAAGTGCCTAAGAGTGCTTTGGTGTAAGTAAAGCATGGTTAGGTGTAAGTAAGACATGGTTTATGCATGTGTTAGTATAGGGTATTAGTGGAGTGCATGATTACATAGGTTACTTGTAGCTAGTTGAATCAAATGATGGCATTGTATGCATGCATGCACATACACGTCTAACATATGCTTGGGGAAGGGTTTTGGGTAAATTTTGCCAAGTGTTGTATGATAATAATAGCCTTTGTATATTATTATAGGTACTTGTGGTGTTGTAGGTATTTTTGTGGAAGCTCTTAGATAATTTAATGAAAGTGTATAAAATATATCCTTGTAAGTATTTACTTGAAGAAAATAAATAAATGACACTTGTTAAAATAGTGTACATTATATTTAGAGTGTTAGGTGTTTATTCCTTTTAAGTATTATATGTAAATATATACATATAAAAAATAATTCAAGTACTTAATAAATAAATTAAGTAAGGTTACTTATCTTAAAATATGTACTGAGGTGATGAGTTCATTAATAAGTCAGGTGGCCAGTCAGTTGCCAGGGTAGTCAATACATGACTAAAGGTCCACATTAATATAAAATAAATGGGATAAATAATATGACAAAAGGTATATGCTTAATAATAAAACATAGAAAGGTGAAATTATATAAATTTCATAAATAAGTAGTACAACAGTTGACAAAGTCAATAGGATAAAATCAGGGATTTTACAGCACAATCCCGTTATTTTAGCTTTGTCCTCAAAGCTTAAGATGAAGTCATTGGTCAGGTGAACAAGTGTGGGTACTTGGTTTTGAACGAGTCTTCTCGTTCCCAAGTGAACTCTGGGCCTCTCCTAGAGTTCCAACGTACCTTGACCAACGGGATACGACTACGTTTCAATTTCTTAACTGTTCTCTCCATGATTTCTACTGGTTCCTCTGTGAACTGGAGTTTGTCGTCAAACTGAACTCCTTCTAATGGCATAGCCAATGGTTCTTCAGCATAGCACTTCTTCAAGTTAGACACATGAAAGGTAGAGTGTACCCGACTCAATTGTTGGGGCAACTCTAAACGGTAAGCTACTTCCCCGATCCTGGCTATCACTTTGAAAGGGCCAACATAACGTGGATTCAGCTTTCCACGTTTGCCAAAACGTACCACACCCTTCCAAGGAGATACCTTGAGCATAACACGGTCACCTACTTCAAATTGCATAGGTTTTCGCTTCAGGTCCGCGTAGCTCTTTTGTCGATCGCGGGCAGCTTGAATTCTCTGTTTAATGAGGACAATCTTATCTGAAGTCTCTTGGATTAATTCTGGTCCGGTGAGTCGAAACTCTCCTACTTCTGCCCAACACACAGGTGAACGGCATTTGCGACCGTACAGTGCCTCAAAAGGGGCAGCCTTGATACTGGCATGATAACTGTTGTTGTAGGAGAATTCCACTAAAGGGATGTGGTCAACCCACCCACTTCCAAAGTCAATTACACATGCTCGCAGCATGTCCTCTAGAGTCTGAATGGTTCGCTCACTTTGTCCATCAGTTTGTGGATGATAAGCTGTGCTCATATCCAATTTGGTACCTAAGGCTCGTTGAAAGGCTTTCCAGAAATTTGAAGTGAACCTACCATCTCTATCACAAATTATTGAGACTGGTATTCCATGCTTGGTCACGATCTCCTTCAGGTACGTTTTTGCCAGTTTGGCCAGGGAATCGTTCTCCCTAATCGGCAGAAAACGGGCGGACTTAGTGAGTCGGTCGACAATCACCCAGATAGTATCGTAACCGTGAGATGACCTTGGGAGTTTGGTGACAAAGTCCATAGTGATGTTGTCCCACTTCCATTCCGGTATCTTGGGTTGTACAAGCAAGCCCGATGGTCTCTGGTGTTCAGCTTTGACACGTGCACATGTCAAACATTTCTGAACGTAGGTGGCAATGTTGGCTTTCATATTCGGCCACCAATACAACTTCTTCATATCCTGATACATCTTCTCAGATCCGGGATGTATAGAATATTTAGACTTATGAGACTCGTGCATGATCACGTTCCTCAAGTCTCCATAACAAGGTAACCAACTTCGTCCGTGCAGGCATAGGGTTCCATCTGTCCTTGGTTCTAGCTTCTCCTTAGTAAGGTCGGTCCTGAGCATTCCTCCAACATCTTCTTTCAAAAGGTTTTCAGGTAATTGGGCTTGAATCTGAGCTTCCAAAATCTGTTTGGGTAAGTCCAAACTGATCGTCATAACTAATGCCCGAACTCTCATAGGAGGGTCCGTATCCTTACGACTTAGAGCATCTGCAACCACGTTTGCTTTACCGGGGTGGTATTTGATCTCGCAGTCGTAGTCACTCAACAACTCAATCCAACGACGTTGTCTCATGTTCAGCTCCTTCTGGTCCAATATGTGTTGCAAGCTTTTGTGGTCAGTATGCACTGTACATTTTGTTCCGTATAGGTAATGCCTCCAGATTTTGAGAGCAAAGACCACGGATCCGAGTTCCAGATCATGAGTGGTATAGTTCTTCTCGTGCTTCTTCAGTTGTCTTGAAGCATAGGCGATCACCTTCATTCTCTGCATCAATACTGCACCTAAGCCTTTGTGTGAGGCATCGCAGTATACAACGAAATCATCGTTGCCCTCGGGCAAGGCCAGGATAGGTGCACTACACAACTTCTGCTTAATCAGTTGAAATGCTGCTTCTTCTTTCTCTCCCCAATCAAACTTCAATCCCTTCTGTGTGAGCTTGGTCATTGGCTTGGCTATTTTGGAGAAACCTTCAATAAATCTACGATAGTACCCGGCAAGGCCTAGAAATTGGCGGATCTCCGTCGGTGATTTAGGAGATGCCCAATCTTTGACAGAATCGACCTTTGCTGGATCTACGTGTATGCCGTCACAATCAATGACATGACCAAGGAAGTGCACTTTGGGAATCCAAAATTCACATTTGGAGAATTTGGCATAGAGCTGTTCCTCCTTGAGTACCTTCAGTACTTGTGCAAGATGTTCCCCGTGTTCTTGTTCGTTCTTAGAATAAATGAGTATATCGTCAATGAAGACTATCACGAATTTATCCAAATAAGGTCTGCATACGCGGTTCATAAGGTCCATGAAAATAGCGGGTGCATTGGTCAGCCCGAAAGGCATAACCTGAAATTCATAATGACCGTAACGGGTTCTGAAAGCTGTCTTTGGAATGTCTTCCTCCCTGACTCTCAGCTGATGGTATCCAGATCTCAGATCGATCTTGGAATACACGCTTGACCCTTGCAGTTGGTCAAACAAGTCGTCAATGCGAGGTAGCGGATAACGATTTTTCACTGTTAACTTGTTAAGTTCTCTGTAGTCAATACACATACGGAAAGAACCATCCTTCTTTTTGACAAATAGGACAGGAGCTCCCCACGGAGAGGAACTGGGTCGGATGAATCCTTTGTCAGATAATTCTTGGAGTTGTTCAGCTAATTCCTTCATCTCTGATGGTGCCAACCGGTATGGAGCTTTAGCTACAGGTGCTGCTCCGGGAATCAAATCAATTTGAAATTCCACTTGTCGAGTCGGTGGTAAACCTGGCAACTCATCAGGAAAGACTTCTGGAAAATCTCGGACAATGTGTACGTCCTTGATTTGCTTCTTCTCGGGTTTTTCTTCTTCATCTGTTCGAGAAATATGGGCCAAGAAGATAGGACATCCTCTCAACAAATATTTCTGAGCTTTGGTACAAGAGACAACACTAAGTCTGGTGTCAGTGAGGTCAGTGTTACCGTCTCCTCTAATGATTAAGATCTCGTTTCCCCAAGGAATACGAACTAGTTTTTCATCACAAACAATGACTGCGTGGTATTTTGCTAACCAGTCCATGCCGATAATTACATCAAAACTACCAAGGTGTACTGGGATAAGGTCAATATTGAACGGATGTTTCGAAAGGTTTAAGGTACAACCTCTAACGATGGTGTTAGTGACTACAGTTTTACCGTCAGCTAGTTCTACCGAATAATGGTGATCTAAAATCGATGGGACGACTTCTAACACATTGCTAAATTCAGTGGATATAAAGCTTCGGTCTGCTCCAGTATCAAACAAAACAGATGCATAACGATTGTTTAGTAGGAACGTACCAGTAACGACATTTGCATCGGGGTTGGCTTTTGCATTGCCGACCACGTACACTCTGGATGAAGCTCCTCCACTGTTCTTGTTCTGGTTGGCCCGCTTAGGGCAACTTGGTCTTACGTGTCCCGGTGCTCCACACTCATAGCACACCACTCCTTTCTTGGGTCCGTTTCCATTTCCTCCGATAACATTACGGTTTCCTTGCTGTCCATTCCCGTTCCCACGAGCATTATACCCGCTCCTGTTGTTGTAGTTCCCAGTGTTCTGATTGGGTCGGGCCTGAGTGACAGCATTAACTCGACAGGTCTTAGCAAAATGACCTACTTGTCCACATTTGTAGCAGGTCTGGCATGGGCTATCAGTAGTGTGATGATATTTGCACTTTGAGCATAAAGGTTTGGCGCCCACGTACGAGTTAGCTCCTGCAGAAGTAGCACTGTAAACCTGTCCAGCATGTTGTTTCTTAGGCTGCTGCTGGTGCTGACTGCGGAAATACTCGTCTGCCTTTCGTTTGTTGTCAGTGTGCCTCTCAGATATGGTACGGACTCTTTTGTTTATCAACTCAGTAGCAAACTCAATAGCATTCTCGACGGTAGTAGGTCGAGATGCGAGTACACTGTCGTGAATGGTGTCTGGGAGTCCTCCCACATACTTCTCAATCCTATCATCCTCTTCCACAAACATCCTGGTGCACATTAGGGTCAACTCTTGGAACCTCTGGTTGTACGCAGTGATGTCATTGTTTCTGCATCTGAGATCCCACAATTCGATCTCCAGTTTCTTCATTTCTCCCCTTGGACAATATTTCTCCGTCATCCTTTCCTTCAGCTCGGTCCAGCTGAGAGTATAGGCAGCATCGTGTCCAAGGGTAGCAACTACAGAGTTCCACCAAGTCAGAGCACTCTCAAGTAAGGTGCAGGTGGAAAACTTCACTTTGTTCTCTTCTGTACAGTCGCTGATGCGGAACACAGTCTCCAATCTCTCAAACCACTGCATTAGTTCCACTACTCCTTCTTTTCCTTTGTAGTAGGAAGGCTTGCATTTCAGAAAGTCGGGGTAAGAGCAACCTCTGGTGGCTTGGTTGTTCCTGCGAGCGTTGGAGTTTTGACTGTCATCTACGTTCCTGCTGGCAGCCATCGCAGATGCGATGCCTTGGTCAATCAATTCCCTTAATTGGGCAGCAGTGACATTTTGGGCAGTCTCGGCATTGACGGGGTTCGTTCTAGTGTTTACCATTTTTCTATAATTTATAAAAAAAATGAAATCATTAGTTCAAGGTGTTAGCACAGTTTTATATAATTACACGAAAAGGAATTTCATGCATACACTTTGCAACAAATTGGATAACCTGTTTAAAGTTCACAATATAATACAGTACAGATTTAACAAAAGTTAAGGAGTACATGCCATAAGTCTAGAATAAGAATATAGTACAAAATGCACAACCTGATCCAAGACAGAGCACAGCCCGCCTGTCTGGGATGGTGGTACATATAATCTAAGGTACATCATCTACAATCTAAAAGTACAGTACAAGGATACAACTGATGAAAGGAAAGTACAAATACAAAAGATCCTAAATCATGCGAGCCGGGATGCAACCCTAATAGCTTGTCATGATATACAGAAATCTAGTATAACTACTCTAACCACGTCTAACAGACTCCTCGGAAACTGCGGGTGCCGCTGGTGGTGGTGAGGCAACTGGTGCCCTCCTAGCATCCTGCATCTCTGTCAGCGCAGTCCTGGTCTCCTTGAGCAGTCGGATTGCCTCAAGAAACTGGTCTCTGAAAGTCTGCTGAGCTCCTCTGAGATGAGCGGTCTCTGACGTCAATCCCTGATGTCGGACATCCTGGAGGTCAAAGAAGATAGCAAGAGTCTGCTCCATGGACGATAGAGAGATCTGGGTCTCTGTCTGCAGTCTCTGGAGCGAGTAGATCTGCTCACGTAGGAACTCATTCTCATCCAGCAGCCACTGGATGGAATGATAAGTAGTAGACCACGCTCCTCGGGCGGCGTGCGCCTCCGAACTCATAGTCCAAGATAGAAGGTCCTGACGCTGCTGTAGAACAGCGCGTCCCGCCTGTCCAGCCGATAGCAGAGCATGAATGTCTGCTACATCCTGTGCCTGGCGTGCGGCCAGTGCAGCAATCTGGGCCTGGACGGGGTCTGCCTGTCTAGCCCGAGAACCCTCTCCGATCTCATAGGTGGAGTCGAGAGGTGCCTCGTATCTCCTCTTACGAGGGGGTAGAGACTCCGGAGCATAGCCCTGAAGGGTAGAGGCTGGTGGTAAGGGTGGCAAGGCAAAAGTAGGTGAGACCTCTTCCCCAGCGGGGGAAACAGGTGAGATAGGCGGAGTGGAGATAAGCGCCTCCAATGATGCAGCATCGACTGAAGTGTGGCTGTCGTCTGCGTCACTAGTAGATAGCCATCCACATAAGACGGTAGTCGGCGATACGGCAGCAGAAGTGTCGGTAGGTGATGTCATGATAATCTGAAAGTAATATAGTTTTAATTGACATAAGTATAAACTTACTCAAATTAAAAGTTTTGGGAAATAATAATTTAATTTATATGATAGTGCTGTCAGTATGGCGATATAGAAGGTTACGTTAATACTTAATAGATTAATCAACCGGGTGTTAATAATCAATGCACAGTCAATCACACAATCGATGTATGCTCTAAAATCTATATGCTTAACTATTCTAGTCCCGAAAATCCCAAAAGATTTTTAAAAGCAGTTATAGTCCAGATTATATAAAAATTTTATTTTTATATTTATTTTAATTTGGCTCTGATTCTCTATAACTATCGCTCTGATACCATTTCTGTGACGCCCCCAAATTGAGTCAAATGCAGCGGAAATAATATTTGGGTGTCACGTAGGTGGATCAACAGCAGACAGATTATAGAGCGACAGATAAAAGATTATCCTTACATTTATTACATGATTAAAAGTGCAAATGTTCTTAAAACAAGTCTTAAACAATATTCAGTAGTTTGAATTATTCCCCGGTTTATAAAACCCCAGATGAGCTCGATAAATGCAGCCTATCATGATGCTTGACTCCATGCACACCAATACCTGCTTTAGTTTCCTGAGAAAACATGCTTAGAAAGTCAACATAAAGTTGGTGAATTCACAGGTGTAATTAAAATAAGTTTGGACATATAAACATTCACTGAAGTAGTAATGCACAAAGCATTAATACTTAAAAGTAACTACATTTCCATATTGCCCGAAACTGAATCTTGACAGTTAAGCCCTTAACAAATAAGGGCCCTTCGCCTTATCATTATCAAAGCACCCATAAATAATAATGTACTGACATGTGAAACATCTGTTGTCCTGGCCTAGGCACAGTGAGCATGACTCACCCAGATGGGGACGGTCAATCCCAAATAGATCTATTTATAACATTCAGGCAATTCAAAAATTCTAACAGTTTCGGATGCACGGGTCATGCGGGTTCATCTACAATAGGCATTGTAATCAAAGGTTTTGCAGTTCAGTTTACGTCCATAAAATAAAATATGTTGCATGTTTTCTTCCCCATAAAAGAGTTTAAAAGTTTGTCAATATATAAAAGTGGGGCCATGAACTCACCTCAATCGTACGGCAATAAGTCAATAGATAAGTCTGATAGGGATGCTCACGATACAGTCAATGACCTAAATAATTATAAGGTCTCAGTAAATGCATAATATAAATGCATAAAAGTTCCAGAATAAATCTGTACATGTTTAAACGGGTTTAAGTATTTAATAATAATACTTGAAATTTGTTCGTCGAAGTACAAGTTATAATAGTATTTATTTTAGGTGTAAAACAAATAATAAGGTTTAATTTATTAATTCGCTTAATTAATATTTTGTACTTACGTTATTATAAAACACTTTAAATATTCATATAGGATGGCTTTATATATATTTAAAGCGATAGGAAAATAAATATAATTAACATATTTATTTTATAAGTTAACCATTTACAATTTATATTTAATATATAAATAAGGTTTATAATTGTATGACATTTATTTAAAATCCATATTTACGTAAGATTTACATTTATTAAATTATAGGTTTGAAAATAACAATTGTTACATTTATTCAAGTTTTACGTTTAAATAAATGACTTAAAATATATAAGGTTTTTAAGGTTCGTAATAATTGTATAAAAGTACGTTTTAGTCCTTTTAATAAACGGATACTCGCGATTAAATTACTTTTATACCCCTAGGGTTTCTAAATCTTTCAAGTATTTACAGTTTTGGTCCCTCCTAGTTACACGTGCAACTAGGGTTTCTTAAAGTTTCATAAAATGTCCATTTTGGTCCTTATAGTATACGGCATATTCTAGGGCTTATAAGAGTTTCACTTAATGGCAGTTTTAGTCCTTGAAGTTTCGGCTAGTATTAGGGTTTATTATAAGTTACAATTATGCCCCCTAGGGCTTGATTATGTTTCGGCTTTAGGCAAGATTAGTCCCTAGGGTTGCTTAGTGTTGTATTAAGTTTAGTAACTTGACACTATTAGTCCCTAATGTTTATTTTAGGTCACGGCTTGTGTCCAAAGTGGTCCTTAGACTTTCCAAAATTTACACAACTCACCCTAGTAATTTAGTAATCACTTTTTAGTCCTTTTTAACTTTACAAAGTTTCGGATATGTGCAAAACACACCCCTAGACTCTCGGCATGTTTTTAAAAGTGGTTTAATGTTTATGTTTTTGAAATATCAAGTTCTATACTTATTCATTTAGCTCCCTTATACTTTATAAATTTACAATTTAGTCCAAAAGTATCATATAAGCTATTTTTAATCCGAAAATTTATGTATATATTATTTTAGTTTCAAAACTTCTTAGATCTATTATTTAAATCCAAAATGATTATAGATCTATATTTCTTTTTAGTATGTAACTTTATAAAATCATAACTTTGACACTAAGAGTTTTATAAAACATTTATTTAATAAAGGTGATTATTTATCTAGGAAAAGTATTATAGTGCTTAAACTAATCCTATAAGGCCTAATAGTGATCTTAATATTTTAAGGCACCTAATAACATGAAGCTAATATTTCTAGTTGTATCTAAATATTATAAGGTCACTAAAATCATCATATGAGCTTTAAAGCTCACGTCCCATTTTATTTGCATGGTTAGGTTTTCATGATTTTACAAGTTAAACAAGATTATGTTAATGTGTTCCTCCAAGTTGACAAGTTTTTACATCAAGTCTTACTATATATAAAAATTAGCCGTGGGTTTTATCTTGGTTTTTAGGGTTTCCATGTTTGTTTAAATGTTAACTTTACCATAATAAACATGTACACATAAATATATATGAATGTAATGTATTGAAAAAGATAGGTTTTGACTTGGACTTACTTGTTTAGTTAGGTTTAGGAATGATATGAGAATAGGTAGAAACAAGTGACAAGCTTTCAACAATGGAGGTCTAGGAATACAAATGCATGCCGTGGGCTTCAAGTGAGGCGTCTAGGGCTTCTTTGTGGCTTCAAGGATTAAGGTTTCTTGTAGGTTGATCTTAGGATTAGCCTTTAGGTTGTAGAAGACATAGTATGGATGTAGTAGTAAACTTTGGAGGTTTAAAAATGGTGGTGAAGGTATAGTAACCGTGAGTTGAGAGAGAGATGGAGTGAGATTTAGGAAATGTTTTGTGTTGTGTGAAGTGTGTGTGTTTCGGCCTATAAACAAGAGAGAGAGAGATCAAATGTAATCTTAGTACCTAGTACTAAAGATATCAAAGGATTTTGGTTGGATTTGAAATATCTTCCAAGTATTTTGACACATGCCTAAACTAGAAAGTCCACTTTCTTCCCTTTTGGTGTTTTAGCCGTGTGTTTACAAGTCAAAGTGGGGGACAAAAACTTACAAGTATAGTAGGTTGCATGGTGGTTGAGTGTGTAAGTGCCTAAGAGTGCTTTGGTGTAAGTAAAGCATGGTTAGGTGTAAGTAAGACATGGTTTATGCATGTGTTAGTATAGGGTATTAGTGGAGTGCATGATTACATAGGTTACTTGTAGCTAGTTGAATCAAATGATGGCATTGTATGCATGCATGCACATACACGTCTAACATATGCTTGGGGAAGGGTTTTGGGTAAATTTTGCCAAGTGTTGTATGATAATAATAGCCTTTGTATATTATTATAGGTACTTGTGGTGTTGTAGGTATTTTTGTGGAAGCTCTTAGATAATTTAATGAAAGTGTATAAAATATATCCTTGTAAGTATTTACTTGAAGAAAATAAATAAATGACACTTGTTAAAATAGTGTACATTATATTTAGAGTGTTAGGTGTTTATTCCTTTTAAGTATTATATGTAAATATATACATATAAAAAATAATTCAAGTACTTAATAAATAAATTAAGTAAGGTTACTTATCTTAAAATATGTACTGAGGTGATGAGTTCATTAATAAGTCAGGTGGCCAGTCAGTTGCCAGGGTAGTCAATACATGACTAAAGGTCCACATTAATATAAAATAAATGGGATAAATAATATGACAAAAGGTATATGCTTAATAATAAAACATAGAAAGGTGAAATTATATAAATTTCATAAATAAGTAGTACAACAGTTGACAAAGTCAATAGGATAAAATCAGGGATTTTACATTAGAGTCGGAAATTGGTTAAGCGACGTGTACGGTTTTCTCCACCATAAGGAGCTTGTTGTGTAGTGAACTCTCGAGTAAGGAGTACTCGAGGAGTGGAGTAGGAACGAGGAGTGAGCTTCGTTGCTGAACCACTATAAATCCTTGGTGTTCGGTTTGATCTTTCTTTACCCTTAACTCATTACATTCTTTATTCTTTTTGCATATACATGTGTTAGTATTAGATTAGCTACACTATCATTCTTTATTCTTTGTGGATATATTTTTTCTTAGTATTAGTTTAGCTACACTATCATTGTTCATATTGTGCATAAGAAGATTTCACATATTTCCTCAAGCCTAAGTTTTTGAAAAAGGATTTTTGGAAACCATATTTTAACAAGTAAATTATAAGAAACTATTCAACCCCCCCCCCCTTCTAGTTTCTACAATAACTAAACGCAACAACCAAACACAATCTACCCCGTGGCGATTGATACCAATTGTTGTTCCCTAATTTATTCACTTCACCATGGTTGATTAATAGAAAATAGATGAAAACAATGAAGATTTCTAGAGAGAGAAAGTAGTGAGAGAAAGTAGAGAGAAGGTGGAGAAACTTTGTGAAATTAGATTAAGAAAAATGAGAACATCCACCATCCTAACATGCTAGGAGGGTGCTCATATAGTCCACCCACATGCGTGTTCTATAATGGACTATATATGTTTTAGGCCGGGCTTGAATAAATGCTTAGTACCTTGAAAGAGGCCTTTTAAGCTAACGATCAAGCCCGTAATGTCACGATTATTTTAACTGACTATTACAACATTCTAATAAATATTACAATATAAACCTATGACCGAACATTCTTGTTTGACTCAATATTTTGAGGCTAACAGCGTTTAACTTTGATTGTGATACGGACACAATACACATGGATGATGGAAGATAAATTAAGGTGACAAAGGAATTAATTCATGAAATGCTTGGAATACACATGGGAGAGAAAGAAGTTATTGCTCTTCGAGCTATAACGCCAGAAGACAAAAACAACAACGGATTGGAGAGCTATAACTCCATGGGGAGGGGATAAAGCGCCAAGGCCTCATATATCCATAGTTGATGATCATGTTTGTAGTTTGAGCGGAACGGGTTGGGAATTCAAAGTTGGATTGTTAGTGGTGTTTATCAATATTGTGGCTGGGGGTAATAAGGATGGCACAATCAATCAAAGATTCTTACCTACCTTAAGAGATATTGAAGTTTTTCAAAACTATGATTGGTGTGGATATGCTTTAAAATGCATTCGGTCAGGAGTTAAGATATGGAAAACAAAACCAGGAGGTTATTTCGGTGCTTCCAAACTTCTAAACTTCATATATAGATAAAACATAACAGTTCTTCCTTATATTAAATGCATCATTTCCTATATTAACTGCATCACTTCCTTTTTGTAGCTTCTATATTGCAGCTTCACAATCTCACCAACTATAACTGTGGAAAGAACATCACCTATTTTCAAAGGATGGAACACCGAGTTGTTGAAAAAAGAGAGAATGAAGAAATAAATGATATGAAAGGTTTCGGGAAACTTCCAATCTTGGAATGTTATGAGTTCTTTCCCCCCAAGAAGAAGGTTGACAAGACAAAGAAGAAGAAACATATTGGAAATACAAGTAAACCAGAAGAGGATCTTATACAATTTAGATAAAAAAACAAGTCAGGTAAAAACTAAGTTTCATTTTGCTGTTGTAACATAGGGTGATATGTTTAAATAATTTTAGGTGTTTAGTTTGATGCACCTTAATTTGAGTTATGATGCACCAGGTTGTAGATAGGATTTTAGTTCTTTAGTTTGATGCAAAGGTTATTATAAAGTTGATACTCTAGGTTATCTTGAATGATTATGGCGTTTATTCTATTTGATTTAGCTTAAAACATTGAATTCCTTTGATAATTTTGTGAATCTACAAGCTAAAGGGGTGTTTGGATCTGCTTATTAACTGCAATAGGCGAGACTTTTGTGACTTAAAAAGTGTAAGAACATCCTCATTAGCCTTAGGTAGAAGAACTTGGCTTTTATTTGTTTAGTATAGAGTGAAAATTAGAAGTTGCAAGTTTTCAAGTTTGTTCCCATTTTCTGTCTTAAGCATATTGTTGGTTTGGATCCCTTGTCTTTGTGTTTCTGGTTTTGAATCTTGGACATCAGTAAGGTGATTAGGTTAGTATAGGTCTACGGTTGCTAGTATTGAGGTTGGGTAGAAGTTTGTGACATTTAGTTGCCATATAAAGTCACTGTAATAGCATAGTCACCAGCAATGTACACTTTCTGTCCAACTGTATGCACCATCAAATTTGTGGGGCTTAAAAACTTAATTTGAGTTGTTATGCAGCATGTAGGGTGAATTATAGGTTGTATATTATATCAAAAATGTGTATGCAGCAGGTTGTCTTTTAATTTTATTTTTGTTCTTTAGTTTCATGCACATTAATTTGAGTTATGATGCAGCATGTAGTCACTTGTTAAATAAAAGGGTGAATTAGGCTAAACATAGGTTTCATATCTCGAAAATGTGTTTGCAGGTACATAGGTAGGTATAATGTTATAGTTATTATCCAAATGACCATAAAACTTTTTAAAAACTGCATCATAGTTATTATTCACTGCATCATAATATATTTTTTTTAAAATCATGCAGGATATGAAAGATTGCTTGAATGACTCACTGTCAAAGATTAAGGAAGTGTTTGAAAGTAACAAACAGAAGGTTAAGATTGCTTTGGAAGAATACCCACACGATGAAGAATTTAAGACGTTTGAGGAAAAACGTAAATGATTTTTAAAAGACTTGTATGAAGGCATGTCTGATGGGGTGAATCACAGTACCGAGAATGATGGTGAAACCGAAGCTACTCAGAATGATGGTGCAACTGCATGTGATTTGCAAAACTCTGATGTGGCGAATAAGAATGTCGATGCTGTGACTGATGTCCATATTGATGGTGGGAAGACCAATGAAGATATCTCGCTTAGTTCAATGAAGGAAGGAAATTCTACCCCAAACTCAACACCAGAAATGACGAGAAGGACAAGGTCAACAACCATAAATTGGACAAACTATCAGACCAAGGGGCCAAATTGGACAACATCAACAGAAGGAGCAGCAGCATCGCCCACTAAAAATTTGGAAGTGAGGAACAAGGGGCCAACTTGGACAACATCAACGGAAGGAGCAGCAGCATTAGAAGTGGGGAACAAGGCACCAAAAGCGACAACATCAACCAAAGGAGCAACAGCATCACGTGCTAAAAAATTAGAAGAGGGGAACAAGGCGCCAAAAGCGACAACATCAACCAAAGGAGCATCACCCGCTAAAAAATTAGAAGTGGGGAAAAATAAATCCCCTAAAAGTAAATAAACGCTAACACTTCTCTTGCTTTTGTACTAATATTTATTATCTAGGATCGTATATCTTGAATTCAACTTTTGAATGTTTGTACTATAACTAGAAAAAAACTTAAAACTTATCTATTATTTTGGGTTTAATGTGAATAGGTAATTATGTTTAATGCTACAATTCGGCCGCCTCAAAAGGTTTATTTAACTAGTAATAAACTAAACTATAATGCAGTCAGCATTATAATCTATGATATAATAGTTAAAGAACATAATGCAAACTGGTTTATAAAGAAAATTTCAATCAAGTATTTTTAAAAAGTTTGATTCCTAATTAACAGATTGTGCAAATCCTGAAATATGTGATGAAATATACAATAAAGATGGAGCTATAGTCATTTATGATGATTCATTCCTTGAATATCAATCGCAAACGCTACTCTTTGATAGTGAGGAAGAAGTGTTTCACGCTGACATGGACACAAAAATGGATACAGAATGTGGAATGGAAGACAATGAAATGCAAGGTAGATTGGAATCTGATGAAATCCTCGGAGCAGATGAAAGTAAAATTACAAACACTCTTTTAATCTTTTCGATTAATTCAACTGCATCATAGTGTTTTTGTCATAGTAATGAACTGGAGTTTGGGTTCTCATTTCAATTTATTACATGACTAGTTAACAAAACAATATGATGCAGTATATATATATATATATTTGTATAACGAGTTTATAAAATGGAGCAATATTTTAATTTTAGTTGAAAACAAAACCGGCTATTAGTTACTCAAAGATTTATCTCCATAGTAAAATGACTATCCCAAGTCAACTAAATAGCCAAAAATTAGTAAACGAGCAAAATTCTTGTAAATCAGCAAAAAGATTCGAAAAAAAGCGCATGTTACGCGCTATAGCGCGCTATATCACGCTTTATGGCGCTTTTTATCACGCTACGCCATAAGACGCCGCCTTAGTCTGTTTCGTAACGTGGAGGCCACGCTTCACGCTATAGCCCGCTATAAGGCGCGCTATAGCGCGCTATTTAGAACCCTTCATTTAAGCTATCCGCAGCAAATTGAATCACACAAAACCAACATCATACGAGTGAGATTTTACATTTTGAAAATGGAGTTTTAGTCATATTTTATGCACACAAAGTGTTTGATGAAATGTATATGTGAGATTTTTATTGTAAACATAGATGTAAATGCAATAATTTTTGTACCATAATGAATAATTAATCATTTTATTCATGTAAGATCGAAAAATTTATTTTTTTTAATTATTTTTATTTTACAAAAACGTACATATTCTTGTTTCATTGCGTTTTTAACCGTAATTTTCATCAATATAAAAGTGAAATTAGAAAATTTGCAAAACTTGAAAGTTATAGATCTTATGATATAGTTTACACAACTTTTTAAATCATTCAAAAAGAATAAAGTCTGTGTACGATAACTCGTTTTCAATATAGTGTTTTTAGTTACGATACAACAATATTTTAATGCATCACTGTTAATTTTTTTAGTGCATCACAGTGAATAATTTAGTGAATAATGCATTATTTATCATGACGAACTAAATTGATATGATGATCCTATATATTAATGTAGTAATTGTTGGGAATAAATTAAGGCCAGATCACTTGAACGCTGACAAGAACAACTCAAGCGTTGACAAGAGCAAAGTGAGCGCTGATAGCATAAGCGTTGACAAGTTAAAGTCAAGCGTTGACAGATTGAAGACAAGCACTGATGGAAGATGTGAGCTACACGTTTATTATATTCTAGAATACTTCTAGTAAGGATAGAGACGACAATGTATTTTCTATGTTTATCTTTACCTAGAATAGTTGATTCGTAGCTTATTGTACAAGACTTCTTAATCTATAAAAGAAGATCTTTTAGGTTAAAGTTAATAATCAGTTTTCATAAGTATTCACAAGTTAAACTTCTTTCATTGTAATCAAGTTCGATCATTCTAATATAAGTGAAAGTTTGTTTAACATCTTTGTGTTTTAGATTAAGTGTTAATTCCGCATAACACTTAGTTACTTTATTCATAAGCAAAGGTTTCTCTACGTGTATTACTTGATCTAATCTCGTATACACAAAGCTTAATCGATCTAAGATTGGGATCAACAAGTGGTATCAGAGCTTGTTGAGAAACTTTTGATCTTTAAGTAACGCAAGAACCCTAAAACACCAAACCCTAAAAACCCTAAATCTCTCAAAACCCTAAAAACATCATGTCTGGCACAAATCAGCCTTCTGCTTTGCTACAAAACAACTCCACAAACCCTAGTATCAAAATTCCCATGTTTGATGCCAGGAATTTCGAGCTTTGGAAATATATAGCCATCCATGACTACACTCTTTGGGAGATTGTTGAATATGGGAACACATTCAACAAAGCTCAAAAGATTGCTGCTGCTATTGCAGCAAGGGTAGCTCTTCCTAATTGTCCTGAAGCTGATAAGAAGGAAAAGCCTGAAGATGGAAGAGCTGTATCTGTTGAAGATATAGCCAAGAAAAGGGTGGACATGAAAATCTTGAACATCATGAAACATGCCCTAGGTCATGAGAATCAGCAGAAGTACAAACGCTTTGAGTCTGCAAAAGAGCTTTGGGAAGCTCTTGAAGTAGCACATGGTGGCAATGCTGACACAAAAGATGAAAAGAAGAAGCAACTCATGCATGAGTATGCTGTCTTTAAGGCTCAACCAAATGAAAATCTCAGCAGTGTGAGAAGTAGATTGCTTGACATCACAAGTCAACTTTCCTTCATGGGAACACAGATTGATGACCCTGACTTGAATGCTACTTTTCTCAAAAGCCTTGGTGATGTATGGAAGATTGAGACAAGATCCATTCTTGTCAATAACACCCACAAGACCTCCAGGTTTGATGACATCTTCAACAAACTAAGACTGTTGGAGAATGAATGGCTTTTGGATAGTGATAATAAATCTTCCAGTAGTAACATGGCCTTCTTCTCACAAAGTGAAGGCCAATTTGATTCCATGAACTTCTATGGACATCCAGCCACTGGATCTCAATGTGTCAACGCTGGATCTCAGTCTTTCAGCGCTGGATCATATCCTGTCAACGCTTTATACTCAAGCGCTGACACACACAACTTTGGCGCTGATAGAATTAAACCTGCTGGTTTAGATCTAGATACTGTGTGTGCATTCATTGCTTCTTTGCCCAGTGATTCAAGGATTACATATGAAGATCTTGAGCAGATAAGTGATGAGCAATTGGAAGAGATGGACATCAAGTGGACTATGGCTCTTGTAAGTTTAAGAGCAAACAGGTTTAATAAAAGGTTCAAGAAGAAGATGACCTTTAATGCTAAGGATGT